>BLSH010335826.1:112899-129831 GCA_018402905.1 Glandirana rugosa
CTCCATAGGTGACGTTTTAAACATTTTTAACGGTTACCAGTTTAGAGTTACAGAGGGAGTCTTTTGTTAGAATTATTGCTCTCACTCTGATGATCGTGGTGATACCTCACATGTGTGATTTGAACACTGTTTACATTTGCAGGCACGACTTACTTACGACTGCTTTTTCTTTGGTGCGTGAGCATGTGGGGAAGGGGAGTGTTAAACATTTTTTTTCTTTTTGCTTTTTTTTTTTTTTTTACACTGGCCCTTAAAAAAAAAATCTGATCACTTTTATTGCTGTCACAAGGAATATAAACATCCCTTGTGACAGTAATAGGCAGTGACATTAAGGTGTTTGATGGCACTGCGCTGCCTAGCTAAAGGGTATATAAAACTGAAGGTAAAATGTAGTGAAGTTTTAAAGGGGTAGTGCGGTTTGTTGTTTATGATATCTGGTTGGACATACTGCACTATTAGAGCTTTTTTCTTACATGGTACTGTGATTGTGGAAGAGACATTGGAATCATAATCCAGAGTTGGACCCGGAGGGGTCAGGAGGTTTTGAAAATCTGCCTAAGAGGATGTATGACCCCCGACAAGGAAATTGTCTCATTGGAACTGGAAAACTCTAATTATATGTGTGGCTAGACCCAGTGGGGGTCGCAAGTTGAGGTGAGCCTCCAATTCATCCGGTGGAGGGCAGCACGGTGAAACTGCACTTACAACACTTTAAATTATTTTAAACTTTGTATGACTGGACCCAGTGGGGTCACATTTTGAGGTGAGCCCCCAATTCACCTGGTGGTGGACAGCGAGGTGGAATTTACACGAACACTGTATGAATGCGAAGCACGCTACTGATATAAGAACATAAAAGCACAGTGTTCCCTTGATCTTCACTTCACCATTCAAGCACCAGCACTTCTACTTAAAATTGCACCTTAATATATACTTTGTGGACTATTCTATGAACTACATCACTTAAATCACTTTATTATCTATGTGTCTTTGGATTTGAGTTATAATATTGGGATCATTTAGCACAAGAACCTATTGGATACATGTTTAATATATGAATTTTTATATTTATGTGTTATTTATTATTTCATATATATTTTATATATTTTGCGCCCCCACAAACATCTTTCCTCTTAATAGGCAGTGACAGGTACTCTTGATAGAGGGATCTGGGGCCTAAAAGACCCCATATTCTTCCTTTGCAATTAACAGTATTTAAAACACCAAAATCTGCATTTTTGCATACTGTTGGATGTGCTGGCTGTTCGCTCAGGCCTCCTGGTGGGACGGGAGACATGGGCGGAACAGCAGATGGTGGCGGAAGGGGGGGTTGTTGTCCCCTCCCACTGCTTGTGATAATGGCTGAGCGTCTGCTGAGCCGCATCGGTTGTTATCACCAGTAAGCTGACAGCCAGCTCTAAAAAATGGTACCAGTGTGAAGCCAGCAGCTGTAGGCTTCACCCCGGTACAACCACTTCCTCCAACCGATGTACAGGTACATTCATTTGTGGTAAGTGGTTAAGCTTTCACTAAGAATTTGCAAATATCAGTAACCATACCTCCCAAATTTTTGAGATGAGGGACACCTATTGGCAAAAGTATGTGGGCATAGGACACATCCCCTGCCATGCCCCCTTAAAGGAGAATTTTACACAAAAAAAAGATTAGTTAAGCCCACAAGTGCTTTCCTTTATCAATACTACTATTTATGCTGACTTTTGAAATTTACAAATACAGCAAATTAGAAATTGGATGAAAGGTTTAGCACTGGGAAACACTTTTTGAAAGATAAAAAGTGCATTTTATATACAACTATATAGATCAGACCAAAATGAGGGACAAATCAGGAGGAAAGAGGGACAGAGGGACTTTGTTCCAAATCAGGGACAGCCCCTCAAAATCAGGAACAGTTGGGAGCTATGAGTAACTTGTGAGAGCAGTTTAGGGAGCTTATTAAAAGGCTTTTGTGTTTTATTGCCAAAAAATACTGAGTGACAGCGCATATTACCCTGAAGTTCTCTCATAGTAAACTGCGATTCTTTGGCATTACAAATCATCAATTACACCTCATGATTTTTTCTTGCCACCATGAATAATAATCTACAACCATAAAGGTTGGTGTCAAACTGCTATGTCACATAAATCAATAACCAGCTCCTCCCATGCACCTCTTGGCAAAGCTGGTCCTGCAACTGGTTCTGGCTTTGCATTACCACCCACAATCTGCTAGTACTAATCTGCTAGTCCCAACATGAGGAGATGATAAGCGTTACCAATTTAATAAATTCCTGACCACCAGGCCATAACATTGCCAGTAGCTCCTAGGTTAATCAATACCCTAAAGGCTGTGCTACCATTAATAGGCAGAGTTCCTGTCATAAACTGGTCAAGTGCAAAAAAAAAAATGCTGAATCAGATCTAGCTCCTGTATATACAAACACGTGATTTACTTTAGCATTATACTCTGGTAGAAATGGTTTGAGTTTGCCAGAGACCGTTCTGTAGCAAACATCTTTCAGGGTTGGGAGAGGTGATTGTAGCTATATTAATGCACTTGCGACAGAGAAAATTGAGTGCTGTCCATGATACTTTTTTTATTTGCACTAATACAATTTTTCAGGACGAGCTTTTGGGGTATCTCCCCTTCTTCAAGGTCCAAGCAGTACTGATTCACAAATGTTTAGCAGAATGTTAAAAAACCACAACCTCTGAGGGAAAGGGGAAAAAAAAAGAAAAACAAACACACAAACCAATGTACATGGCAATGGCAATAAAACAAGCATAGTTAGTGAGATGTGACAGTGGGAGAGCTATAGACTGGGGAGGGGGGGGGGTGATAGTCACAGAGAAGGTCATAAAACTGTTGGATAATGAGTAAGGAAACCCATATATAAATTTAGGCCATTACAGAACACAATTGTCAGGGTTGGTAGAGTGATTCTGGAAATTTTAATTGGAAATGTTAATTGAAAAAATTATGCATTAGGCCTCCTTCCACCTATCCCTGTCCGAAAGACTAAACTAAAATTTTCCCCTGGGTAGTTTAAGCCATAATGTGCTAGTATATATTGCAGTTTTACTCTTCAAAGGAATCCTCCCAGCGCTGCAATGTGAGTGCTTCAGTGCTTCCATCTTCACCCGATCTTCCTTCAAGGTCTGGCTTCTTCAATAGCTGGGCCACAATGATGTTACCTCCATGCATGCATGTGCATTGCGGCACACATCAGGTGCTATGTATGTTTGCTGAGCTGCAAATGCACAGTTAACTTGACAGCTGACAGGCAGGAGGAAGCCTTTATGGCAAAATAAACCAATAGGGTCTCTACCTGTCAGCAAGTGTGTTTAATACCACTTTAACTCATACCATCTCCTTAACTCTAACTGTTATAGTACTGGTCCTGATAACCCTAAAACTAACCCTCTCTGTAAACCTAACACTAACACAATTTTGCTTAATAATCTGAATAAGCAAACATGGGAGATTTTGCTTTGCTCATTTTTTTTTTTAAATCAATTTCACCAAAATCATTCCATTCTTCCCTAGTTCTTTTATGATCAGCAATAACATCTGATATCAAATGCTGAATGTATCTGTTTTAACTATATATATGTAATTTTGCCAAAAAATATATTTCATACAGTACATATCTCATTATTTTGTCTTGTCAGCTCTCAAAACAATATGGCTCTGTGTTCAGTATCCAGATGGGTGGCGTGAAAATGGTGGTATTATCTGGCTATGAGACTGTCAAGAGTGCACTTATCGACTATCCTGATGATTTTGCTGAAAGGCCCCACATACCGATGTTTGAGGACATGTTTAAAGGATTTGGTATGTTTACAGTACACTGATCCTTTCTATTATTTTTTTTGTGCAACATTTACATTTTATGGAAAACTTGAAACAAGAATATGTAGCACACCCCTTAAGGGTCACAGATGAACTTGGATCCCCCAACCTGCACAGACAGGCACACTGAATTCTCACAGGTTTATTGAGGGATAATAACTTGGATAGGGATGGGAGGTTATGGGATGCCCGCTTGACTTTGACAACAAACTTCAGGGACACTCTTCCTACATACAGTCTCCATATAAGTCTATATACAGTTCCACTTCTTCCTCCAGCACTCACTTGCTTGCAGAAACCAGCTAGATCACTGTAAATATCTAACAGTCCCTCAGAGTAGAAGCAATGGCCCATTACAGGCAGGAACCAGAGGCCCCTTGGTTGTGTAGCAAGAATTTACAGTGTCCAGTTTGTATCAATCCTGTGGCTACTGATCCCAGCACCCCATCTTCAGGGACTGCCAACTCACATGGCTGCAGCTGCCCCTTTCACTAGCCCTCCAGACTAACTTCTCCACCACAATCCTCCAGGCTGACATTCACAGGCTGATTCTCAGGTGATCTCCCAGTAGTGCTGACCTGCTCCTGCTGTCCTCTCTCCTTACTCCTGTGCTTCCATGAAGGACTTCCTCCATGTGCTTTGGCAGGATCCTTCCAGCACCCGAACACCGGCCCAAGGTCACCCCCCAGACTAGGGGGCACCCCTGAGGGCCACTGACAACCTCCTTGGCACTCTATTTCTATCTTCCACCCGCCTCCCCATCTGGCATGATTCATGCCTATTCATGAGGTGGCCTTCCCCCTGCCAGCCCTTTACTGGGGATTGGCTGAGGCCCTCATAAATATTTCAAGCTGCTCCTCCTAACCTCCCCATTATGTCTTGAACATTCTCCGCTGTCCCAGAAAACAGGGAGAGGCACCAGAGAGGCTGCTAGGATGAGTCGCCCAGCCCTGAGTCACTGAATCCTGACCCAGATTCACAGCTCAGACTTAGCCCTGAGCCAACTAAATTGACCTACTTTCACATCTAGCACACAGACTAAAGTGTGCTACATATAAATTGGTATGTAGAACCAAGACTATTCAATACTTTTAAATACTAAAGACTATAAATGATATTAACACAGAGAACAAAGCTGCAACATTTCCTCAGAAAATATCTGAAAATAGTACATGAATTAAAACTAGGGATGAGATTCGGCTATTGGTCAAGCATGAGTTCAAGACAAACCCAACCTGTTCATGGTTTGCTGATCCAGCAAACTAAAGCACAATTTTGCCTTCATTGCAACCAACTACCAATAATGCATTTCCTGGCCTTTGACTTGGGTTAAGTAGCTCATAAGGGCCAATAAGGATGTTTGGATGAGCCATCCCCTCATTATAAAAAGCTATATTCCCATCACTTATCTGTCAGTGTGTGTTGGATGGGTTTAAGGGAAGCAGACAGTTTGCTTGTAAGGAGAGTTAGTAGCTACAGTATATACTATACTGTACTATATTGTGCTACGTTATTGTGAATTGCAGTGTGGTGGGCTACATATTCTTGTGTATTCCCCTTCCTCAGTTTTAACAGTTTTAACAGTTCAAGGACCCAACAGTCCTTTTGAGGAATACCTTTTTGAGAGATGGGCTGAACGACCCCCTGTGTGGTTCGCAACAGAACTCTTGAACATTGGGAAAGTTCGGAGCTGAATAACGAAGTCATTGAAGTCTATGGGAAGCCATTGCAGCCTATGGTGCCCGAACTGGAAAAATCAAAAGTGCCCATTTAGAGGTCTTAGATGGAAGTTATTGGGCATACCAAGGGTCTGGGGGTCTGGGTACTACCCTATGGCACATGTATCAATAAAAAAATGGTTTGTAAAAAAACATAATCTTTAAATGAGCAGTGATTTACTGATGCTTAAAGTTAAATAATAAAAATGAAAAATTATTTTAAATATACAGTGCGTTGTACTCATACCCCTTGAAATTTCCACATTTTGTCATGTTACAACCAGAAACATAAATGTATTTTATTGAGACTTTATGTGATAGACCAACACAAAGTGACACATAATTGTGAAGTGGAAGGAAAATGATAAATGGTTTTCGACATTTTTTACAAATAAATATGTGAAAAGTGTGCATTTGTATTAAGCCCCCTTTACTCTGATACCACTAACTAAAATCTAGTGGAACCAATTGCCTTCAGAAGTCACCTAATTAGTAAATAGAGTCCACCTGTATGTAATTTAATCTCACTATAAATACAGCTATTCTCTGAAGCCTTCAGAGGTTTTTTAGAGAACCTTAGTGAACAAACAGCATCATAAAGGCCAAGGAACACACCAGACAGGTCAGGGATAAAGGTGTGGAGAGGTTTAAAGCTGGGTTAGATTATAAAAGTATCCCAAGCTTTGAACATCTCACGGAGCACTGTTCCATCTATCATCCAAAAAATGGAAAAAGAGTATGGCATGACTGCAAACCTACCAAGAATTGGCCGTCCACCTAAACTGACAGGCAAGGAGAGTATTAGTCAGAGAAGCAGCCAAGAGATCTGTATGTTCAATGGGCACTGTGGGAGAACAAATTTGGATATTAAGATCCTCATCTGACGTGATATAACTCCTGTAAGGTGGCTAGAGCTCGTTGCTCATCATCCTGACTAAATTCTGTGGAACCATTTGGAATGGGCTTAGGGGCTGTAGTAGGGGGAACTGAATTGGCAGTGAGTTCTTTCATATAGAAGAAAAGTTTCAGAGTGAGTTTTTGGATATAGTTATTAAAATCCCGGAAGATGACAAAGGGATTTGGGGAATTGCTGGGGGCAAAATTGAGTGCCCTTCTCAACACAGAAAATTCAGCAGGGGTTATATTATGGGTGGAGAGGTTGAAGATTTTGGCGGTATCGACGTTACCTCTACGTAGTACCTCTTGTTTATGCTTCCCACCTCATCTGCCTCTTCTCGTGGCCTTTTTCCGGGTCTGTCTGGTAGGCAGGGAGGTGGGGTTGTTCCTAAACAATTCTCATTGGTGTCTATATGATCAAGATGCATTTGAATAGTATCAAGAGAAGTGCCAATGGATGAAGGGGGTGGGGCCAAAATATCTGCTTTCGTAGAACTGGAGATGGTATTTAGCAAATTGGTTGGGGAAGGGATAGGGGATACTGGGGAGGGGATATTAATCGATGTGGACCCGTTGGGGGGGGCACAGGTATAACAGATGCAATGTCCTGCCTTGGTACAACATCAGATGGAGAGGAAATGTTGGGATTAGTACCATTACTAGTATCAACCACCATCGGATCAGGAATTTGTTCCTCCACAATGTTGGCCTGTGGGTCGGCTTTGGAATCTATATGTTTAAGTATGTGTGTATCACAAGAACGGGCAGCGGAATGGGTGTGGATAGAGCTGTTGTGGAGAGATTTAACTTTACCCAGGGGGGGGTTCTGGGCTCATGTCCATGACGATGGTATATAGAAGGGGCCTTGGCCCTGAGGGAAAAGGGATGTTTGTGAGTCCCCTCTTAGGGACCATGGAGTAAGGAAGAATGACGTTGGTGTCTACGTTTTTGGGCCCAAGTATAAACCCTCCCTAATTGAACGTCTTCCAAATCCCTATTGAGTTTGGCAGTTTTCTTCTTAACTATGGCTTTCTCTTTGGCTATGATTTTAGTGAGCATGTGATTAACGCCATAGAAGTTGCTACATGAGGAAATCTCAGCAGATATTCTTGTAATATCAGTGGTGAGCTTGTCTAATTTCCTAGTCCTTCGGTAGGAGGAACTACACATCTGGAGGAGCAACCCCTTTACTGCTCAGATTGTTTATTTCGGAAGGTATATTGATGACATTGTCGTCATATGGGACGATCCCCTCTCATCAGTGTCTCCTTTTGTGGATTTCTGCAATGCCAACAACTTGGGGATTTCTTTCACCCATGTCGTTGATTCCACCTATCTAGTGTTTTTAGATCTAGTGCTCTTCCACTCTGAAGGCAAGATAGCATCCAAAATCCACTTTAAACTCACCGCCGGCAACTCTTACTTACACTCTGCCAGTTGTCATCACCCCAAATGGAAACATCTGACTACCACGTGCAGGGTGAGGTGCTGATAGACAAGTTTCTGGACAAGGGACTCGATACGGATTTTGTCGGCGGCGACTTCCTAGCGTGCGAGTCTTCTGATGGGCCCAGTCCAGCTCCGCCTTTCCCACCTGCCCATTCGGGTGGTGATGTCAAATTCATTACCCAATACCACTTTGCCCATAAGGAGATGGAAAAGATTGTCAGGCACCATTGGGGTATACTCCAACTGGACCCCAAATTGGCACCTGTGTTGACTGATCGACCCAGGATAATTTATCGTAAGGCCAAGAGTGTTAAAAATATCATAGCACCCATTAAAATTCCCTCCTTCTGCATGACTTCATCCCATCCTATGGCCACGTTTTGCGGCATGATCAGGATGCACCAATGCAAAAAACTCAAGTGCAAGATGTGCCCCTTTGTCACCTACCGTCAGACCTCCTTTCAGGACAGTTCAGGCAAGGTTTTTCATCTCAAACAAATTTACACCTGCTCTACAGAGTTTTTTGTATATTGTTTGGCCTGTCCCTGTGGTCTCCTCTACGTGGGCCTTACTATTTGTGCGGCGCGGGCACGTTTTGGAGAACACAGGACACTCATCACCAAGGGCTCTGTGGACCATAGTGTCCCCAGGCACTTTCTGTTACAACACAAACTGTCCACTCAGGGCCTACGTGTTTGGGTCTTGGAATCCATTACCCCTTGCGACTCCCTTTTGGATTTTCACTCTGGGCACTTTGTCGCCTGGGGGACTCAACGAAGAGCTTGAGGTCAATACTATTCTGAACTAGCAATTTCTTTATATGTGTATTACTGTATCTGTACATTATGCTTCGCCATTATTGCTTTTGGGCCGATTGGAGGACCCTTTAATCCCCCCCCCCTTTCTCAAGAGCAAACCTGTTCCATTGTTATTAGTGTGCGTACGTGTGCATCTTTGTGCATGCATTTTGGTGTAAACTGTGTGTGCATCATGTGCGTGTGTGTATGCCTGCATGTGCATTTTACATGCACATTTATACACTTGCCCAAAATATATATATATATATTTTTTGGCTTTTGCTTATAATTCACGTACATATACTGCCCACAGGCATGGCACATGTGTGAACTTTCCCTGTCTAAGAGTGGACAGGAGGTTAGTGCCATTATCGCACACCACCATTCCTGGCTCCAGCTTGTGTGGTGTGAACCACCTCTGGGCCTGCCCCCTGCAGAGCTGAAAGAATCTCTGCTCTGGTGTGGTTCCTATCCCCTAGAAAGACTGGATGGTGTTTTTGTCACGTTTGATCTGCTTGAGGCAACGTTTGCAAATTGCAACAGTGCGATCAGCTGCACATGTGTTAAAAAAGGCCCGGACAGCTGAACTGTGGGAAGTGGGCCGGGAGATAACAGCTCCACAATGTGATGGAATAAGGTTGGCTGCTCTCTACTCTTCCATGATGTCTGCCTTGTTGTGGTTGTGCCTCACCCTCACTTTCCTACTCTGATCTGCCCAAGTCACATCAGTGACCTCATGCTCATTGTCCCATCCATCCTCATCATCACTGGAGCCAACTTGGCAATACACTGTGGCTGGGGGAACATGACTGCCTATTTGTTGTTTACCAGTGTTCTCCCCTCTCTGTAGGCTCATGTTCCTGCCTTCCTCAACCTCAGAACCAACATCTGAATCAAATAATGCCTGTGCATCTTCAAGGAGCAATTGGCTGATGCTGTGTTCAAATAACTCAACTGACTGCTCCATGCATTATGCTGGGGTTATGGCAGGAGTAGCTCTGAACAAGGAGGCACAATAAGATGCTCTGGCAGCTGTGGTGGACTGTGCACTAATCTCTGCTTGGTGACAGAGGATGAGGATGGTTTAGTAAGCCAGTATACCACCCCCTCTACATGCTGTGGCTGGATAGCACAGGCAACATTACTAAACAGAGTAAATGGCGCCCTGCCTGAGGACAGACCATGTCCACCTTTACCTGTTGACACAGATGATGCTATCCCCCTCACAGTGCCATGGGAAGGTTTGCCTCTCCTTGTTGGCCTCCTGGACATGATGGGGGCTTATTACTGAAATGTAATAGAGATGGAGAAATGTGTACTTGGATGCACTTTATTTAATGGAAAGTGGTGCTTGGTGCACGTTAACGTGAGTACACCCTACACAGTCATATTCCACTGACACTCTACAATATACTGAAGTAAAATTACACTGATACATGTCAATATACTGCAGTAAAATTGCACTGATGCACTTCAATATACTGCCGTAAAACTTTACTAACGCAATTCAATATACTGCAGTAAAACTACACTAACGCACTTCAATATACTTGTCAGCAACTGGTGCGACCAGAAATGTGTAAACTGCATAGAGAATACCAGACACAAGCATTAGTGAATAACGTGATTTATTAAAAAGATAAGTAAATGGTGATCTAAATGCACATCTAATATAACAAACTGTGTAACCAACCAAATAACAGAAAGAGTGAAAATTGCCTAAGTAGGTAAAGGGAAATGTCCAAACCGTAAACAAAGCCAGGCCAGGGTCATACACGGGAGATCAGTAGAGGGGGCAGGGAGCAGGACAGGGCAGGACCAAGGAGCAGATGCTGGGGAACGCTGGGGGAAGATCAGGCTGCAGACAGGGGTCCCGGAGCAGATTCAGGATTCAGGATACAGAGGCACATGGAGACGAACGCCAAGGCACTAACCACATGGAAGCCAAGGTTTATATATCCCTCCTGCAACGAGCATCAGGTGGTGACTCATGGGTCTCTGATTGCTGGGAGGCACCCGCTAATGGACACCAGAACTGCAGCCCATGGATCCCTGAGCCACAGCGCCACCCGCTGGAGGGACTATTCCTGACAGTACCACCCCTCTAAGGAGCGGCCTCAGGACTCTCCAAACAGCCGTAGGGGATCTAGTCAATAAGAAAAAGTCCTCTGCTACATGAGTCCACTGAAGGAGTTCCTTGAAAACTGAAGAAGCCCTGGGTTTCCAGAAAAATGCCCCACTGCCAAGATCCATCGGAAGGTAACGTGTCCCCCCACCTGGATCATGCAACTGGCTGATTGTCCCATTGCCGGGGTCAGACGACTGGCTGGGTGTCCTGCTGGCCGAATTCCCTGGGATGTAACACATTCGCAGCTTCGAGTCCCTCAACAAGTAGATACTCCAACGCTGGGGTCATGTGGGTTACCTTCAAATTTAGCCCTGGGGTCATGTGACAGTACTGGAACACAGACATCGCTGTGTCCTGTCATGACTGAATAGCTTGCCTGGTCTCCAGGACTTGCACTGCTCATCAAAAACCCATTAGGCCTCTCCGAGGCACCGGTTACCCAACCTGGGTCCCCTAGTACACCCGGAGCTGTGGCAGTCGCTCCCAGATCATGGCACACACAGTAGACTGCCATTGACTAGGAGCTTACCACGACCAGGGCCATAAAGGCAAATGCAGCTATCAGTCATCAATGTTATGTCTAGACCACCAGGCTCGGGCACCATAGGAGCAACACATTGCCAGAGGGACTCTACGGAGTCAACCGTCAACCGAATCTTGGGCCAAGCAGACAACCTATATGAGGCACATGAAAATTCAGAGCTCTTCGACCCACTAACAGGTAGACATTCAGCCTTTACACAACCATTCAATTGAATAGGAAGGGCAGCGGGCAGGGGCACATCAGACTGGACAGTGGGCTCCAGATCATCAGACTGGACAGCGGGCACTGGATCGTCAGACTGGACAGCAGGCACTGGATCGTCAGACTGGACAGCAGGCACTGGATCGTCAGACTGGACAGCGGGCACTGGATCGTCAGACTGGACAGCGGGCACTGGATCATCAGACTGGACAGTGGGCACTGGATCGTCAGACTGGGCAGCAGGCATTGGAACATCAGGCTGGACAGCAGGCACTGGAACATCAGACTAGACAGCAGGCACTGAAACATCAGACTGGACAGTAGGCACTGGAACATCAGACTGGACAGCGGGCACTGGATCGCCAGACTTGACAACGGGCACTGGATCATCAGACTGGATAGCGGGCACTGGATCATCAGACTGGACAGTGGGCACTGGATCGTCAGACTGGACAGCAGGCATTGGAATATCAGACTGGACAGCAGGCACTGGAACATCAGACTGGACAACAGGCACTGGAATATCAGACTGGGCAGTGGGCACTGGATCGTCAGACTGGACAGCAGGCACTGGATCGTCAGACTGGACAGTGGGCACTGGATCATCGGACTAGACAGAAGGCACTGGAACATCAGACTGGACAGCAGGCACTGGATCATTAGACTGGACAGCAGGCACTGGATCGTCAGACTGGACATCGGGCACTGAATCGTTGGACTGGACAGCAGGCACTGGAACATCAGACTGGACAGCGCGCACTGGATCGTCCGACTGGACAGCGGGCACTGGATCTTCAGACTGGACAGCGGGCACTGGATCGTCAGATTGGAGCAAATTGTCTGGTGTGCAGGCTGGCTTGAGTAGATTGGCTGGAGTGGAGGCATACTGGAACAGATCAGCTGGTGTAGAGACGGGATTGAGCAGGTTGGCTGGTGTGGAGGCAGGCTGGGATAGATTGGCTGGTGTGAGGGTAGACTGGAA
The DNA here is from genome assembly GCA_018402905.1 of Glandirana rugosa. Lineage (NCBI taxonomy): Eukaryota > Metazoa > Chordata > Amphibia > Anura > Ranidae > Glandirana > Glandirana rugosa. The sequence goes on from BLSH010335826.1 coordinate 125,466, forward strand.
CAGATCGGCTGGTGTAAGAGCAGACTGGAACAGATTGGCTCATGTAGAAGCTGACTGGAACAGATCGGCTGTTGTGGAGGCAGATTAGAACAGATTGGCTGGTGTAGAGATGGGCTTGAGCAGGTTTGCTGATGTGGAGGCAGACTGGGATCGATCGGCTGGTGTGGAGGCAGACTGGAACAGATCAGCTGATGTAGAAGCAGACTAGAACAGATGAACTGTTGTGGAGGCAGATTGAAACAGATTAACTGATGTAGAGACGGGCTTGAGCAGGTTGGCTGGTGTGGAGGCAGACTGGGATGGATGGGCTGGTGTGGAGGCAGAATGGAACAGATCAGCTGGTGTAGAAGCGGACTGGAACAGATCGGTTTGTGTGGAAGCAGACTGGAACAAATCGACTGTTGTGGAGGCAAATTGGAACAGACTGGCTGGTGTTGAGGCAGGACTGGATATTGGCTGAATTGTGCAGGTTGGAAAAAACTTCAGTTAAGGTTTAACCACTGAAGTTCTGTACGTGGCTGCAGGGCTGTAAGTAGGGGGCACAGCTGATGGAAGAGTATGGCTGGAGTATGGTAAGAAAGAGGGAGCGGTCACTAAGGGGACCTTTGTGGACTTGTAAGCCGCGAAGAAGAGGTAGGCGGGTTAAAGGCGGGGTATGTACAGTAGGTGGAAGTGGGCTACTGATATTTGGTTGGTAGCAGAGTATATTGGGCTGTGACTGTGGTTGCTGTAGGTGAAGGAGAGAGAGACCTCTGAACAAACTGGTTGCTAATGGATGGATGCATGTCAACAGATACTGAGGAGGACAGATCTGACCAAGCTTGGAGTAAAGGCTGAACAAATGTCAATTTACACTCTCCTCGTCTGACTAAAGAGTTTACTGCGTTGATACAGTCTAACAGCCTTTTGTGAAAATGCACAGTAATGTTCAAAAAAATAACATCTATCGTCTTCCAGGAGCCAGACAAGCAACACCACCTGACAGACATCGAAGGGCGGATTATAATCATCACCACCAGTAGGAGTACTTGACAAAACAAACTCTGCACACTGAATCAAAGGCTGAACTTCTCCAAATGTCATACTGCCCTGATCAACTAGGGAATGAGCAAGACGTATACATTCCAAAAGCTGTTCACTAGTCCACTCCTTCGACATTTGGCAGCAATAATCATGATCCTCTGTTACCAGCAGAGAAAAATAAACAACCTCCTCCAGATGCATGTTGTTACCAAAACCAAGATGGCTTCCCTGTGCAGTCACTTCTGGTCAGGACTGGCCTTGGCGTTATGTCAGCAACTGGTGTGACCAAAAATGTGTGAACTGCACAGAGAATACCAGATACAGGCGTAAGTGAATACGTTGATTTATTAAAAAGATAAGTAAATGGTGATCTAAATGCACATCTAATATAACAAACTGTGGAACCAACCAAATAACAGAAATAGTGAAAATTGCCTAAATAGGTAAAGGGAAATGTCCAAACCATAAACGAAGCCAGGCCAGGCTCATACACGGGAGATCAGCAGAGGGAGCAGGGAGAAGGACAGGACAGGAACAGAGAGCAGATGCTGGGGAACGCTGGGGGAAGATCAGGCTGCAGACAGGGATCCCAGAGCGGATTCAGGATTCAGGATTCAGAGGCACATGGAGACGAATGCCGAGGCACTAACCACATGGAAGCCTAGGTATATATATCCCTCCTGCAACGAGCATCAGGTGGTGATTCATGGGCCTCTGATTGCTGGGAGACACCTGCTGGTGGACACCGGAACTGCAGCCCATGGATCCTTGAGCCACAGCGCCATCCGCTGGAGGGACTATTCCTGACAATACTGCTGTAAAACTGCACTGACGCACTTCAATATGCTCCAGTAAAAGTGCACTAATGCACTTCAATATACTGCTGTAAAAGTGCACTAATGCACTTCAATATACTGCAGTAAAAGTGCACTAACGCACTTCAGTATGCTGACGTAAAATTGCACTAAGGCACTTGAATATACTGTTGTAAAAGTGCACTAACGCACTTCAATATACTGCCATAAAAGTGCACTAACGCACTTCAAGATACTACAGTAAAAGTGCACTAACGCACTTCAATATTGTCAGGCACCATGAATCAGACTGAGACAGAAGTGCAGTAAAAATCACACTTTTTAATAAAATGGAAAAATAGTACAAACAGAGCAAACGTAGTCAAAACATAGCCAGAGTTCGGTAAACAGAGCGGGTAGTCGGAACAAGCCAGTGAAGCAGGAATCCAGAGATCAGCATAGTAGAGGCAGCAAACAGGATCAGGAATCAGAAGGGAAGTCAGCCAGGCAGAAACTTTAATCCAGAAATCAGCGTAGTCAGAGGCAGCAAACAGGAACAGGAACCAGAAGGGAAGTCACAGCACAGACAGCAGAGAGTATCCAGATATGTTGACCAGGCAAAGGCACAGGAGATATGATCCAGGTAGTTTAAATAGCCAGCAGGGCTAGCTGATGAGCAGGAAATGAAGACCAGGTGAGTCATTGTGAAATGAAGAGTACTGGCAATTAACCGGCAGCTGAGCAACTTGAGCTTTGAGAAGGGAGAGCTGAGCCCAGCCCTGACAAATATACTGCAGTAAAAGTGCACTAACACACTTCAATATACTGCCATAAAAGTGCACTAACGCACTTCAATATACTGCAGTAAAAGTACACTAATGCACTTCAATATACTGCCCTAAACATGCACTAACGCACTTTAATATACTGCCCTAAAAGTGCACTAACGCACTTCAGTATACTGCAGTAACAGTACACTAACACACTTCAATATAGTGTAGTAAAAGTGCACTAACACACTTCAATATACTGCAGTTTAAGTGCACTAAGGCAATTCAATATACTGCCATAAAAGTGCACTAACACACCTGTAGCTTTTCTTGATGCTTTAATTCAGCTTTAGCTTTGCTTTGTTTTGGAGGTATTGGAGGTATGAAATATCAACACACACACAGGGCATCTGCCAAGCTTCATTAAAGCTTCAAAAAAGCACCAACAAAGCATCATCAAAGCATCATCGAAGCACCACCGAAGCATCGCAGAAGCATCAAAAACTCATCAAAACAGCATGTCAAAGCGGAGGCGGTTTAAAGAAGAAGTAAACCCAGATAGGGTTTACTTCCTCTACATACACCTGTAAATTAGAAACATAATGGGCTACCTGCAAACGAGTCCAGCACTGTCCCCTGTGCAGGCAGCGTCCATCTTCAGCCCCTCTTCCTTCCGGGGCCGCATGCATGCGGGAGCCGTCAGTCGCGGCACAGTGTCAGTGGAGAAACGGCACTGCATATCTCTTGAATGGTGCAGGTTTGGGAGATATGCAGGGTGCCCTACAGGTAAGCCTTTTTCTAGGCTTACCCATAGGTTAAAGTGGTTGTCACAGGTTGACAACCACTTTAATGTGCTTTGAAGTTGATGCAAGTGTAAATGAGCCCTTAGGGTTCCCTACTTAGGCTGTCAAGGTCCGATGAGTTGTGTGCTGCTTACTAGTGGGGGAGCAACCTGAGGAGAAGTCCATTCAGACCCAAAGCATTCTGCAGAAATAGGAAAATATAGCCTGGCTGCCACACTCCTCGCCCGGCCCAAATGGTTAAAAGGTAAAAGCAGGCTCAGCTCGATTCATCTAGGCCATGCCCCCCTACCATGTTTTGCCCCACCACTGGGGCTTAATCATGGAGATCATGGAGTTCTCCATGATAAAGCCCAGGGGCAGGGTAACACGTGTTGGGTGAGACACACATCATTGAGTTAAACAAAATATAAATGATAAAAAACGTAAAAAATACATGACCTAAAAAGAAGAAATAATCAAAATCTCCAGAAGATGTCTTTATCTTGCTAAGAAGAAAATACACTACACAGTATAATTTAAGTATTCTTAGTTGGTGGCCTGGACTCCGAGGACGCTGGACGTGTTCTGGGAGAGCTCTGATCTCCCGGACACAATCTAACACCATCCTACCTTCCAGAGGACGGGTGAGCACCCGAAACCCACCCAAATAGCATCCCCACACCTCCCTCTACATTTTGGACTCCTCATTCCGACCATCCGCGCCCGACCCCCGCCGCGCCCAAAATCGAGGCCGCGGCTTCATTTGCGGCCTAGGTCCCGGCCGCTTAGATCTCTCCTCCTGCATCCATCCTAAGTCCCCGGACCGCGCAACAAAGCCCCTGGGACACTGTACACCCCCCCCTGCAAAACGGGCCTAAAATCCTCCCATTCCATTTCGGACGATCGGGACGCCCGTAAATTTAACCCGCGGCTTCACCTGTGACTAGGCCGCACCCGCTTGCTAGATCATCCAGGGCCTGTGAGCTTACACCATAGC
>BLSH010335826.1:133704-150019 GCA_018402905.1 Glandirana rugosa
TATGAAAGTTCTACTTTTCCTTCAAAAACGCTATTTGTGTAACGTTTTTGTGTTTATAACGGGGTGTTGTGTGTCTACACTTACACTACGTAAAACACCAGGTTACGTAACATTTTATATCGTACTTACACTAATGGGTTATTTTTGTTCACGACACAATCTGGAGATTGATTCTTATGAATTAAGGTGTTTCTCAAATAACTCCTTTTATCATTCTCACATGTCAGAGTGAATTCCTTCGTATATAATGTCTGTCAAATACGTTAACATCAATTGTCATTACGGTACCGTTTATTTTATTTTTGTAAACAGTGTGGGGCAATATTTGTGTTTTTGCAATGTGTTTATCGCAAAAACTTCCTTTTCATCTTGAAAGTATTCAGCTGTACTCATATCTGCTTATGACGCAAACCAGATTTGTAGAGTTGATGAATTCTTTACTCTTTCACAGGTATCCCATTCAGCCATGGTGAGAACTGGAGAATCATGAGAAGGTTCACTCTCAGAAAATTACGGGACTTTGGCATGGGAAAGAAGACCATAGAAGATCGGATTGTTGAAGAGTGTGGATTTTTTACTAAGGAACTTGAATTATTAGAAGGTTAAAACTTAGGGCTGGGTTTATTTCACTGGATCCTATAGGCATTCAATTGTATATTTAAATTCCAAAAGAGTGTATACATAAAAAAGTAGAAAAAGTTATAAAAGACATACATCATCTTTAAGTAGAGCAGTTATTTAAAAGAAAAGAGATGAAAAAGAGCATCATATGAGTATAATATGGACAATTAGGCTGGGTTCACAACTAATACCGATGCGGCTCCCAGCAGGGGTCCGGTGCGTCCTGGCTCACCGCTTTAGGTCCAATTTCAGCCTGAATTTTTGGTTGAATTCGGACCTGAAATGCACCAAAAGACACACAGGGCTCCTGTGCAAATTCACATTGGAGCCACATCTGAGATATGTGAACCGGCTCCATAGAGAGCTATTGCACATTGGATGAGGGGAAATCACAGTGATGTGAACCCAGCCTTATTGAATTTCAGTCATCTGACTATATACTGTTTGGTATCAAAGTAAAGTTGCTGGACCCATCTTCTCTTACAACTCCCTTGCTATGAGCATATTCGCCAGGCCGGTTTGTTTTGGAAGGGGGTTCAGGTTTGTAGTTTTTTTTATTAAAAAAAAAAAATACAGGCTCTCCAAAAGAAAAAAAAAACTGTAGCTCAAAAAGCAAGAATATTCTTAATCACTTCAGCTCTTGACCAGATCAATTTATACATTTCCACTATGGGTCTGTCTATTTACTTTGTCATTACTTAATACATGTATGTAATACACACTGTACATTGCTGTTTTTGGGACAAACAAGGCTTTCTTTTGGCAATATCATCTTGAATTTTTAAATTTCTATGTAATTAATAGACAATGTTTTTTAATTGTGTCTTACTGCAAATCAAGAGTATACATTTTGTTCAATAGTTTAAAGTTATACTAAGGCCTCTGTTCTGCCGCTGTTAAAAGCATGTTTTGTTATTCTGAAATTCCAAGACTCTAAAGCCTCGTACACACGGGACAACGATCGTACGTACGATTGTCTCAAATCATATGTTGGCTGTTGTATCTAGCATACTGACTGCACTACACGATCGTACGACCAAAGAAAGAATGTTCAGGTGCATGTAATTTGCATCCGGCCGTTCCTGACTTCTGAGCATGCGTGTTTTGCACAATACAACTTGTTGTACCAACTGCTCTGTACACACAATACAACGGTTGTATGACCGCTTGTTGGTACGACCAAGTTTTCTAGTTTGCTCATACAACTCCCGTTGTATGACCGTCGTATGTTGGCTGTTCTAATCGCGTGTACGAACGATCGATTTCGCATACAACGGTCGTTCGTACGACCTGTTGTATAAGATCGTCGTCCCGTGTGTACGAGGCTTAAGCACAGCGATCACTTGCAGTTGTGCATTGCGATTAGCTGCGTTTATGTGCGTTTACATGCAGCTGCGTTTAACTGCGGTGGAACATTCTTTTTTTTTTTTCTTTTTTTTTTTTTTTTCCAATAATGTTTATTGAGTTTTCCACATTAATGAATAGAATACAAAAACAGTTCAGTTGTAATATGGTGTAACATATTATACAAAACATTTCCGGTATACATCTTGATTAGATAATCGTCCAGGATGTCTTATCTTTGTGTATTTGACTAGTCTTATAATTTGCGTGATTGCTTTCAACTGGTGGGTGTTAGGTCGTGTGGATGTGGCGAATATTATTGTGGCTGGATGTGTTTACGGTCTTATTTTGTTTGAGTTGTTTGCCTCTTCTGCCCATCCTAGTGCCTCCAGACTTCCCGGTCGACCCTTTCGGGGTCCTTGTGACCGGGAAGGGGCACCCTGGATAGGCTTGTCGAGGGGGAGCAGTGGTCTTATTATTAGTCACGACTCTGTTTATATTACCTGGACAGTGTTTGGCGCCATTGCACCCACAGGCACCATTTCTTGGTGGTGGATTGTGCGGTGTGAGAGTTGATTGCCATTAGGTGTTCATATGTGTGATGTAGGTCTATCGTTTCAATTACTTCAGAGATAGTGGGTATTTTGTGCGTTTTTGCATTTACGCGTGATATTGATTCTGGCTGCTAAAAGAGTGTTTATCACTATGTTGCGAGTATTTGGTGGCGGTGGAACATTCTTGATGTGCTTCCTGTTGTTTTTCTTTCCTTCTTGCCTCTGCTATCTGCAGGTGAAATAGTACACTGCGATTACCTGCAGTTATGTGTAGATAGCTGCAATAAATCGTTCCTGGACGCAGTCAAATCTATTTTTTCTAATGGCACAAAACCTCATGCAACAAAACCGTTGCTAAATGCAGTGTGTGAATGGGGCCATAGGAAAGCATTGTCTGAGTAGAGCAGCTAAAGGCTGAATTCTATCTGCCCGTGTGAAAGGGGCCTGATATGATGTTCTTAGTACAAATTATGCCACTTTTTTGTAAATGAAATAAATTTGAATGATGAAACAAAATCATAAGCAAAATAAAAGCTAAGGGGAGAAGGCGTTAAATACTTTAGGGTAAATAAAGGTCTAATTTTTTTCATTTATTATACATATAAGGTTTCTTTAATTGATGCCATATGTAGATCAAAGGTTACACATCTAATCAACATATGAGTGAAATAGTAAATGCAATGAAATAAAACATTGTGTTTACTCAATGACAATTGCAGACTAAAAGTGTCATTTTACACATTTGCATTTTGACAGCCGCCCCTGATATGTACTACATGGCAATTTCCAGCTGTCATTTTGGCAGCTGGTAATCACTGGTTATAGTGTTGGAGGAAGCAGTGGCAAGGGGATAGGAACTGAATGTAAGAGACACACCCTTAATACATGCAACGACAGCATCCGGCTTAACTTTTCAATGATTTTTTTTGGCTGAATGGCCACAAAATTCCACAGACACAATTCAAGAGTGATGGGAATTTCATTTAAATGCCCGCAGTTTTGGAATGGGATGCCAAAAATATGTCTGTGCCCTCTCCTGCTAGCCATCATAAACAGCCAATTAAACTGTCTCAGCAGAGATTTTAGTTGCATACATGTGCAAATACATGTGAAGCAACAGTGCCACACTAAACTGAGCTTCTAATATGAGACATATACATACAGTATCTCACATTTTAGTAAATATTTTATTATATCTTTTTATGTGACAACATTGAAGAAATGACACTTTGCTACAATGTAAAGTAATGAGTGTACAGCTTGTATAACAAAGTAAATTTGCTGTCCCCTCCAAAATAACTCAACATACAGCCATTAATGTCTAAACCGCTTGCAACAAAAGTGAGTACACCCCTAAGTGAAAATGTCCATATTGGGCCCAATTAGCCATATTCCCTCCCCGGTGTCATGTGGTTCATTAGTGTTATGAGGTCTCAGGTGGGAATGGGGAGCAGGCATGTTACATGTGGTGTTATCGCTCTCAATCTCTCATACTGGTCACTGGAAGTTCAACAAGGCACTTCATTGCAAAGAACTTTCTGAGCATCTGAAAAAATGAATTGTTGTACTACATAAAGATGGCCTAGGCTATAAGAAGATTGCCAAGATCTTTAAACTGAGCAGCAGCACGGTGGCCAAGACCATACAGCGGTTTAACAGGACAGCTTCCACTCAGAACAGGCCTCGCCATGGTCGACCAAAGAAGTTGAGTGCACATGCTCAGCGTCATATCCAGAGGTTTTCTTTGGGAAATAGACGTATGAGTGCTGCCAGCATTGCTGCAGAGGTTGAAGGGGTGGGGGGTCAGCCTGTCAGTGCTCAGATCATACGCCGCACACTGCATCAAATTGGTCTGCATGGATGTCATCCCAGAAGGAAGCCCCTTCTAAAGATGATGTACAAGAAAGCCTACAAACAGTTGGCTGAAGACAAGCAGACTAAGGACACGGATTACTGGAACCATGTCCTGTGGTCTGATGAGACCAAGATAAACTTATTTGGTTCAGATGGTGTCAAGCATGTGTGGCGGCAACTAGGTGAGGAGTACAAAGACAAGTGTGTCTTGTCTACAGTCAAGCATGCTGGTGGGAGTATCATGGTCTGGGGCTGCATGAGTGCTGCCGGCACTGGGGAGCTGCAGTTCATTGAGGGAACCATGAATGCCAACATGTACTGTGACATACTGAAGCAGAGCATGATCCCCTCCCTTCAGAGACTAGGCCCCAAGATGACCACTGCCTTGCTAAAGAAGCTGAGGGTAAAGGTGATGGACTGGCCAAGCATGTCTCCAGACCTAAACCCTATTGAGCATCTGTGGAGCATCCTCAAATGGAAGGTGGAGGAGCGCAAGGTCTCTAACATCCATCAGCTCCGTGATGTCGTCATGGAGAAGTGGAAGAGGACTCCAGTGGCAACCTGTGAAGCTCTGATGAACTTCATGCCCAAGAGGGTTAAGACAGTGCTGGAAAATAATGGTGCCCACACAAAATATTGACACTTTGGGCCCAATTTGAGCATTTTCACTTAGGGGTGTACTCACTTTAGTTGCCAGCAGTTTAGACATTCATGGCTATGTGTTGAGTTATTTTGAGGGGATAGCAAATATACACTGCTATATAAGCGTTACATGCACTACTTTACATTGTAGCAAAGTGTCATTTCTTCAGTGTTGTATATAATAAAATATTTACAAAAATGTGAGGGGTGTACTCACTTTTGTGAGATACTGTATATAGCTGTGAATAAACTGACAGCAGACATAGTGGAGGTAACTCCTTCACCCTCCTCCATATTATAGCATGAAATACTTAAATGCAGTAAATAAGCAATACATTCTAATGGCAACTATGACAATTATTTGAACTAATGTTGCACTTCAAGAGCTATCATGACTGCATTGGTGATCTATATTTGATTTTCTGTTATAATAGGCAAACCAGAAGACTTGACCATAAAAACAAATTTTGCCATTGGAAATATAATTATATCAATCATATTTGGGCATCGTTTTGATTACCAACATCCCATCTTACTCCGACTCATTGGACTTATCAGTGACAACATGAGGCTTGTTGGGAGTCCCTCAGTTGCGGTAAAATACATAAAATGTTGTGTAATATAATATGTTTGTTTGTGTAGATATGACTATACATATATAAGACCTTAGGGTGTTTGTGAAAATAACTTGGGCTCTGTACGGTTTCAAATGCCGCTTTATGCATTAACAAACCTCCTTAGACACAGTCTGTCTCAACAGTATGGTCAACAGCTGACATAGCACCACCCAACTTAGAGTGTAGCAAGATTACAATTTAATGAGAGCCAGCTTACATGTTATATAGAAAAAACAGGGGCAGCTACACCCCGGGAAAACCAATCATTACAGAGTATCAATTTCATAATTAAACATAGATACTATTTTCTATCTGCCCAGTAACAACACATCTGTGGCAGATTCATAACACATTTTGACCACATTAACACCTTCATAAACAACAGTTATACATCTGCTCCTTCTCAAGAAGCAAAACTAGACTTAGCTTAACCGCAAGCTTATTTTGAGAATAGGTGTTGCGTCTTAGCAAAATTCCCCTTTTGGGTAAACATGAATTCTTATCTTTAACTTGTTTAACCACTTCAGCCCCGGAAGGATTTCCAGCTTTAGGACCGGAGCCCTTTTTGCGATTCGGCACTGCGTCACTTTAACTGAAAATTGCGCGGTCGTGCGACATTGTACCCAAACGAAATTTGTGTCCTTTTTTTCCCACAAATAGAGCTTTCTTTTGGTGGTATTTGATCCCCTCTGCGTCATTTCTGATCGCCGCTATAAACAAAAGAATAGCGACAATTTTGCAAAAAAACCCAAATTTCTTACTTTTTGCTAAAATACAAGTCCAAAAAAAAATATAAAAAAACATTTTTTTTCACCGTTTTTGGCCGATTTATATTCTTCCTCATATTTGCGATAAAAAAAATCGCAATCTGCGTTTATTGATTGGTTTGCGCAAAAGTGGTCGCGTTTACGGATGATGAGAAATCATTTTTGGGGTTTTTTTTTTTTTACTAGTAGTGGCGGCGATCTGCGATTTTTAGCGGTACTGCGATATTTCAGCGGACATGTCGGACTATTTTGACACTTTTTTGGGACCATTGGCATTTATACAGCGATCAGTGCTATAAAAATGCACTGATTACTGTGTAAATGCCATTGGCAGTGAAGGGGTTAACCTGCAGGGGGCGCTCTAAGGGTTAAGTATGTTCCCTGGGCGTGTTCTAACTGTAGGGGGACTGCCCTAGCTGGGGAAGGGAAGTGGTCACAGCCTTCGTATACAGGAAGGCTGTGATCACAGCCCTTCCCCCTCACACAGAACGGAGGTCCGTGTTTACATACACGGACCTCCATTCCTTCGCTCCGGGGGAGCCTTCGCGGGTAGCCGGCGGCAATCGAAGCCGCCGCACCCGCTCCCTGGCCCTCCCTGAACACAGTGAGTATGCGGGCGCGCCTCCAGCGGCGCGCGCGCACTCACTAGGCTCGTGAGCGCGGCCGCCGTCGTATGACGGCAATTTGCGCTCATGAGCCACCTTGCCGCCGTCAATTGCCGATCGGCGGTTGGCAAGGGGTTAAACACAATATTCTTTTAAAGCATAAAGCAAAAGGAATAACTCTAAACTACAATCTATAAGATAAAAGATTGGTTATGCTGACCCTCTATTTCCCTTACAGATTGCAACACAATTTTACTTAAAGTGGAGTTCCACCCTTTTAAAAGTCAGCAGCTACACTTTTAATAATCGGACACTCACCTGTCCCACGCTCCAGCATTGTAGCCGCCCGTTGCCTCAATTCTCTCCCCCTCCTCCATGCGGTGTCAGCACCACAAGTGTGGGTGCCCAACTTTGTCTTCAAAGCTGGGCGTGCACTGCGCATGCGCGAGCCACGCTGTGCCATGTGAATGGCCAGTGTATCTTCTGGGACCTGTGACGTGTCCCAGAAGATCAACGGGAGGGAGGGGGGACAGGTGAACTTCCTTCCGGTTCCGTGGCACCAGCAGAGGAAGTGGATCTGGGACCCCCCCAAAAAATGGCATGCCAAATGTGGCATGTCAGGGGGTCACCTACACTTAAAGCAGAATTTCCACTTTTGGGTGGAGGGAAGATATGTAGGCATGGCTGTGATGGCTTGTAAGGGCAAACCAGTGAAAAGCTTGTTGATTGGCTGCCCTTCAGCTATTCAACATGCGTGATCAACTACCAGAACCCAGAACCCAAACGTTTTTTGAAATGTCCGTGTTCGGGTCTGGGTCCCGGACACCTGAAAGTTCCGTACGGACCCGAACGTTACAGTCCGGGTTCGCTCAACACTAGTAGAATCTATTATTGAAACGCTGACCACAATGTCCCTCGCTAGGAACCCGGCGGCATACTTATTTAATGACACCCCGATGTCCAATAGAAAATTTAAGAATTCTCTGTTGAGACATCAGATTTCAGTAGCCAGGGCCTGTATTCGGGACCTGTGGAAAAGCACAAGCCTCCCTACAATTTCGCATTGGAAGGTGAGGGTCGCTGACATCCAAGTTATGGAGGATCTTACCATGACCTTAAAGGAACAATCAGACAAATACTGGAAAATATGGACTCCCTATTTTATCTATAGAGACCAGACACTACTGGCTTCACAGCCAACAGAGCAGACGGCAGAGTAATCTGGTCAAAAAGGCTGGTCGATCTCTCACCTTTGGGCTGCCCAACCCCCTCTCACCCCCCCCCCCCGGCGTCCTCCCATATTTTTTCTTCCCTTCTCTCTATCTTTTTCCTTTTCTGCACTTTTCTCTTTCTCTTTCTAGAATCGATCAATGTGGCCGATACTCTATTTTGTTATAGTAAAAAACAAAATTGTTCATTTAATTTTACCAAAATCTGGAAATGTCCATTCGGATTGATACACTGTGGTTCCATGCAGAATATGTTCTTGTCATTTAGTAGTTATTATACACTAACTGTGCCATGAGATGTCTGTATCTTTCTATAACTGACTTTTGTTTATGCAAATGGTTTTGTAAAATTCCTTGATCTTTAAATACAGAATTTAAAAGCAAAAAAGGTAGTGTTTACACAAAATTAACATTAGTAACTTTAATTTACAAGATAGTAAATCCTCATGTAGCGTTACCCCCAAGGAGCTGCTTAGTAGATTGGGTTCTCTGTTCTTCTGCGTCGACTTTGAGAACAATCTCAGCCCCACTGACACACAGGTTAAGCAAATGGATACTGCACTACTACTGGGAGCACACATATAGATACCCTGCACACAACTAAAGTTCACTATCAAAAATTAAACATCAGATTGGTTAGTGGTAAATTAACCCTATATATTGTCATGTGTTGCAGTAAATAACTGTATGCACATTAAGGAGTAAGTAAAGGATTATGTCAATCACAGTTCACTAGACAATATGTTCACTAGACTATAGCAACATAGAACAGAGTTCTATGCAGCTGAATTAAACCTGATAATCCACAAAAACAGCAATGAGTAATGGCATTGGAAAACAGTAACAGCAGTGATAGTCGATGCTGCAATAAAGCCTCTGTAAACAGTTGTATCCATTTTAGAGTGCACTGTATATAATGGTAACAATTACAGTACATTTAAAACACCCTAAAGAGGTACATCTTACTATGCACAATAGGCAAAATTCTTCTAAAGCAGCTATCTGAATGAGCAGTCTTTAGCTTTAGTTTTTCAGCCAGCTAATGTTGGGACCCAGTCTTTATGGTGGCGCACACGAGTACAGTCCCAGTAAAGTCTGCATGCAATAAATATTGTTGCTAGTTAGATGGCCAGTCCCTATGTGCCCACTCTCTGCTTGCAGCAACAGGTTAATGGCAGCAGTATCCTCTCACCAGTCCCAGGGATACTTAAACAGGGATCCCACTGTTCAAATGTCATCTCACTTTGGGGTCTGCCTGGAGAAACTCCAGTCCTCAGCACAGGGCTGCAGCCTTGTAACAGGTTGATGTGCACACAGGAGCAGCAGTGTGCACACATTATTCTCCTCACAGCAAAGGGGAAATCCCTATCAAAAGATAGATCTCTGTCTCATTATACCCAGGCTTGCGTTGGGAATTGTAGCCCAATAGTTTATTAGCTGCCATAGCAAAGTTTCTTTCCAGAATGTCATCTTCCATGATTCAATGAGGCAAACCATCAAGTCTCTTAAGCTTCTCCTGCTTGCCAGCTCCCCCTGGTGGATGGAGGTGAGGCTGTGTTAACCCATTCAGTCTGAATTCCAGTGAAGACACAGAAAGCACTGCAGCACAGTATCCTAAATGTATTTTATTTATTTATTAACGGTACTTATTAGGGATGAGCCGAACACCCCCTGGTTCGGTTCACACCAGAACATGCAAACAGACAAATGTTTGCGCGAACATTCGAACACCGATGAAGTCTATGGGACCCGAACATGAAAAATCAAAAGTGCTCATTTTAAAGGCTTATATGCAATGTTATTGTCATAAAAAGTGTATGGGGACCCGGGTCCTGCCCTAGGGGACATGTATCAATGAAAAAAAAGGTTTTAATTCAATTGTTTTTTCAGGAGCACTGATTTTAATAATGCTTAAAGTGAAAAAAAAATGAAAAATTCCTTTAAATACTGTGCCTGGGGGTGTCCTTAGTCTGTGTGTAAAAGGGTGCATCTCTGTGAGGTGTAGAACATAGCCAGAGCAAAATTACATTTCCATAGGAAAAATTGTCATTTAAAATCGCGGCTGTAATGCATTGCCGGTTTCCAGCAATATACAAAAAAAAAATCGCTGAAAAAAGTGCATGGGGTCCCCCCAGTCCAAACCAGGCTCTTCAGGTTTGGTTTGGATATTAAAGGGATCCCCGTGCCAAATTTAAAAAAAAATTGGCGTGGGGTTCCCCCTAAGATCCAAACCAGACCCTTATCTGAGCATGCAGCCCTGGCAGGTTAGGATGGGGGCGGGGCGGGCGAGTGCCCCCCCTCCTGAACCATACCAGGCTACATGCCCTCAACATGGGGAGTATGGGTGCTTTGGAGGAGGGGGGCTCTGCCCCCCCACCTCAAAGCACCTTGTCCCCATGTTGATGGGGACAAGAGCCTCTTCACCACAAGCCTGACCGGTGCTTGTGAGGGTCTTTGGGCGGGGGGGCTTACCAGAATCTGGAAGCCCCCTTTAATAAGGGGGCCCCCAGATCCCGCCCCCCCATGTGAATAGGTATGGGGTACATTGTACCTCTACCCATTCACTAAAAAAGGAGTGTAGTGGTACAAAAAAACAAGAGGCAGTTTTTGACAAGTCCTTTATTTTGTAAAATAGCTCTTCTTCTTTCTTCTTTCTTCCTGCCCCGGTCCTTCTTCTGTTCTTCTTTCAGTCTTCTTGCTTCCTCTCTTCGTCTTCAACCTTCATCTTCATCGTCTTCTTCTTTCACCACCGCCACTTTCCCCACTGCTGCAGCCCGGCCCCTGCACATCTCCCAGAATGGACGGTCTTCACAATGACAGTACTTTTATAAGAAGAGGCGGGCCACCCGTGACGTAAATGGGTGACCAGCCCCCTCTGACAGCGCATGACGTCAGAAGGGGCGGGTTCACTCGGTTACATCACTGGGTGGCCCCGCCCCTTCTTTTAAAAGAAGTGTCATTATGAAGACCGGCCATTCTGGGAGACGCGCAGTGGTGAAAATTGGGCCTTGGGTCTGGCGATGCCAGAACACTGTAACCCCTTGTAGTTACTCTTGTTGGATGGAGGAACAGGGCCTGATGTTGTAAATTAGTTTACAAATTGTGACGAAAGCCCCCAGTAAAACAGGTGGTGAAAAATTGGGCCTTGGGTGCAGGTGATGCCAGGACACTGTAACTCCTTGCAGTTACTCTTGTTGGACGGAGGAACAGGGCCTGATGTTGTAAATTAGTTTACACATTGTGACGAAAGCCCCCAGTCAAACAGGTGGCAAAAAATTGGGCCTTGGGTGCTGGCAGTGCCAGAACACTGTAACCCCTTGCAGTTACTCTTGTTGGACGGAGGAACAGGACCTGAAGTTGTAAATTAGTTTAAAAATTGTGACGAAAGCCCCCAGTCAAACAGGTGGCAAAAAATTGGGCCTTGGGTGCTGGCAGTGCCAGAACACTGTAACCCCTTGCAGTTACTCTTGTTGGACGGAGGAACAGGACCTGATGTTGTAAATTAGTTTGCAAATTGTGACGAAAGCCCCCAGTCAAACAGGTGGTGAAAAATTGGGCCTTGGGTGCTGGCGGTCCTAGAACACTGCAACCCCTTGCAGTTACTCTTGTTGCGTGGAGGAACAGGGCCTGATGTTGTAAATTAGTTTACAAATTGTAACGAAAGCCCCCAGTCAAACAGGTGACGAAAAATTGGGCCTTGGGTGCTGGCGGTGCCAGAACACTGTAACCCCTTGCAGTTACTCTTGTTGGATGGACTAACAGGGCCTGATGTTGTAAATTAGTTTGCAAATTGTGACGAAAGCCCCAGTCAAACAGGTGGTGAAAAATTGGGCCTTGGGTGATGGCGGTCCCAGAACACTGTAACCCCTTGCAGTTACTCTTGTTGGACGCAGAGTTTATTAGTTTAAAAATTGTTATGGAATGCCCCTGTAAATGAGGTGCAGAAAAATTGGGCCTTGGGTGTTGCTGGTGCCCTAAATACAAAATATTGTTCTAGATTATGGACAGGAGGAATAGGAGCAGTGGCAGTCTTCAATGGATCCCAGATCCCTAGCAAATTTAATCAGTTGCATCAGCATCAGGGGCTTGATAGCTGCTAATCCAGGACTGATTCATTTTTTATAAATGTGAGCCTATCAACTGAGTCTGTGGACAGGCGCACTCTTTGATCGGTTATGAACCCTCCAGCAGCACTGAATGTCCTTTCAGAAAGCACGCTGGATGCAGGACAGACCAGTAGCTCAATTGCATATTGAGCAAGCTCCGGCCAGTGGTCCATCCTCAAGACCCAGTAACAAAGTGGATGCTCAGTTGGAAAGGTCTCCAAGTCTGCTCTTGCCCCTATATATTCCTGCACCATATAATGCAGATGCTGACGATGGTTGCTTGAATCTATCAGGCCTGGGTGCTGAGGACTGAAATTTTCTTTAAAGGCATCGCTCAGCCGGTCACCATCTCCACCACTCTGCCTCTGAATGACCGAAGCTTCAGAAACACGTTGTCCAGGACCAGCAGCAGGACATGGTAACCTCCCATGGTCTGGAAAGGGGTTGCACAAACTTTTCTTCAAGGTATCCTGAAGATGTTTCATCCTCTGCATCCTCTGCGCAGGCAGGATGAGTTCTGCAACTTTTCCCTTGTAAAGTGGCTCAAGAAGGGTTGCCAGCAAGTAATGATCCCTCTCCTTGATACCACAAATCCTAGGGTCGCAGGCTTTTTAGGATCAGATAGCCCATGCAGCATAAGTTTGAGGAGGCATGAGGGTCCTCTGGGTCACTGAGGATGACATTATCAGGAACTACCTCCTCCCAGTCACGTACAACTCCTTGAGTTTCTGGGGCCTGAAAACCATGATCCCTTGAAGACTGCTGCATATTATACTCCACATAAAGGGGGCCTTGAGAGGAAAGGAAGTCCTCCTCTTCCTCCCTCTGTTCTGCCTCAAGTGTCCTGTCTATGATTCCATGAAGCGTGTGCTCCAGAAGGAATATTAGTGGGACAGTGTCACTGATGCATGCATTGTCGCTGCTCACCATCCTTGTGGCCTCCTCATATGGTGACAGGACAGTGCTTGCATCCATGATCATTAGCCACTGACGTGTCGAAAAAAAGCCGAGATCCCCTGAGCCTGTCCTGGTGCCATGCTCACAGAGGTACTCATTGATGGCCCTCTGCTGTGCGTGCAGCTGCTGTAGCATTGCCAATGTTGAGTTCCACCTGGTGGGCATGTCACAAATGAGGCGGTTGTTGGGCAGGTTGAATTCCCATTGGATGTCAGCCAGCCGGGCACAGGCATTGTATGAATGCCGGAAATGACCACAGACTTTTCTAGCCTGCCTCAGGATATCTGGTAAGCCTGGGTACCTGGTCAGGAAATGCTGCACCACCAAATTCAAGACGTTTGCCAAGCATGGAACATGTGTCAATTGTCCCAGTCAGAGGGCAGAGATAAGGTCGGTGCCATTGTTGCATACAACCATTCCTGGCTCAAGCTGCCGTGGAGTCAACCACCTCAGAGCCTGCCCCCACAGAGCTGAAAGAATCCCTTCCCCAGTGTGGCTCCTGTCCCCAAGACAGACTAACTCAAGCACCGCATGGCATCTTTTAGCCTGACTGCTTGCATAGCCCCTTGAAAGCTTAGGGAGCACTGCAGGTTCAGAGGACAATTCTGCAGAAGAGGCCACAGAGGTAGAAGAAGAGGAGGGGGTGGAGGAGGCAAATGGGGCAAAACCACCACCAGCTTTTTGGAGGCGTTGTGATGGAACTATTTCCAAAACTGAACCCTGTCCTGCATCCTTCCCAGCTACCAGTAGAGTTACCCAGTGCGCCGTGAAGGAAAGGTAACGTCCCTGACCGTGCCTGCTGGACCAGGAGCCAGCGGTAATATGAAACCTGCTGCTGACCGCACTGTCCAACGAAGCCAAAACATTATCTTCCACATGACGGTAGAGAGCTGGAAAGGCCTTACCTGAAAAGAAATGTCTTTTGGGAACCTGCCACTGTGGGACAGCGCATTCCACAAATTCACAAAAGGGGGCAGAGTCTACCCGCTAAAAAGGCAGCAATTGGAGTGCTAGCAATTTGGCCAAGCTAGCATTAAGACGCTGAGCATGTGGATGGCTGAGACAGTATTTGGTTCAGCAACCGTAGGGGTAGGGATATTTGCCTGCTGAATTCACCTGGTGGTGTACTGCTAGCAGATTGGCTGCAAGTACTAGTTGTGGCACGCATTGCTACACCTTCATTCCTCTCAGTGCAGGTTTTGGAGAGGACTGCAGGTATAATAGGGGTTGAGATCCCAGATGAGGAGCAAGGAGAAGTCTGCCTTGTTTTCTGGTGTGGGTTCTTCAGGTACTCTTGCCAATGGACTGCATGGCTGGTCCTCATATGTCTCGTCAAGATAGTAATGCCCAAGCGGCTGTAGTCCTGGCCGCGCTTGACCTGCTTCAGACATAGATTGCAAATGGCAACGGTGTGATCTACTGCACATGTGCTGAAAAATGCCCACCCCAAAGAAATTTTGAAAGTCGGCGGGGAGGCAGCAGTGCCCTGCATCTGTGGAGCTCTGTGGTCTGATGCAATTGGGCGGCTGCCCTTAAGCTGGCCCCTGGAGGACATCCTGCCTTGTTGGAGTTGGGCCTCCTCCTCTTCACTTTCCTCCTCTCTTCTCTCAGGCACCCAAGTACAGTCCGTGTCATCATCATCCCCTCCCTCCTAGTAACTGGAGCAAACTTGGCAGTATGCGGCAGCTGGGGGAACATGACTGCTAGTTTCTTGCCTTTTTGCGGCACCCCGTCTCTAGGCTCACACTACTCCCTTCCTCAACCTGGGAGCCAACATCAGAGTCTTCCAACTGCTGAGCATCCTCCATCAGCATGTAACCGTCACTATGGTCGAACAACTCAGGGGACTCCTCCGTGCATGATGGTGGGGCTACAGAAGGAATAACTGTGGACAAGTATCTGGTGGAATAGGCCGCTTTGCCAGATGTGTTGGAAGGCAAACTTGTATGAGCCTGGGTGACAGAGGATGAGGAGGATGAGGACAGCTTTGTTATCTACTCCACCAACTCTTCTGCATGTTGTGGCTCAATAGCACGTCCAACAGCAGAAAAAAAGGACAAGCGTGACCTGCCTGCAGAGGATGCACCACGTCCGCCACCAACGCTTTTCACTGAAGACACAGAGGCTGCTTGCCCTCCTTTAGTGGCCTGGGAGCGTCTGCCTTTACTTTGTGGCCTTCCTGACATGATGGGTATTTTTTTTAACACCGAACTACACTGTGCTATATACCGTACACCCCCGAATGCACTGATATATAGTGTATACTCAATACGCTGTGTGTATATATGGATACAATAGACTGTATATATTTTAAGACAAGAAGTCAAGTAGTGTGCTAAATACCGTACACCCCTGAATGCACTGATATATAGTGTACACTCAATACGCTGCGTGTATATCTGGATACACTAGACTGTATATATTTGAAGACACCACATCAAGTAGTGTGCTATATACCATACAGCCCTGAATGCATCGATATATAGTGTACACTCAATACGCTGTGTGTGTATATATATATATATATATATATATATATATATATATATATATACCAGGCTGTACATATTTTTTAGTTCAAAAGTTTTATTCAGTTTAACATGTGAAACAAACAATAGCAACAGAAAATTTACATCATGTAAATACAGTCATACAGCGTAGTGATGCAATGAAGTGGATTCGACAGACAGAGATTCATTGGAAAACCTATATCACAATTCAATAGGATCACTGTTGCTTTGGTTGAGTATTAGGCTAGAACAGTTGACCAATCTCCTCGGACACCCCATCTGGGAACAATCTGTGTCATGAGGAGAGTCGCTCAATCAGTTGCAAAAAACTCAGCTTCTATATACCATACAGAAGAGTAGTGATCTAGGTTACATTTAGTAATGTGCATCACTGGAGGAGGTACAGAATGTAGACTGACTGTCTCGGAGCGCTAGAGTAACTAAGCCATAGATAAAAGTGGAAATGGGAAAATATATCAGAAGGAAAAGGACTTAAGTATAGAAAAGGG
>BLSH010335826.1:173720-198411 GCA_018402905.1 Glandirana rugosa
CACATATATGACACACATATAACCTACATATAACATACATATGACACACAAATGTATGTTATATTGTGCTTATATTGTATGTAAACACACAGTATACATACAATATACATCCAATATACACACAGTATATACACACCCAGTATGCACACACACACACACACACACATATACATACAGTATGCATATATACAGTCACACACTGCAAAAGTCGGAAATAAGGAAAAACATTTGAAATAATAATAGCTTATTATAATTTATAAGTAAAAATTATAAATTAATAACTTATTATTTCAAATGTTCTTCCTTATTTCCGAATTTCGGAAATAAAAAAGAATATTTGAAATAATAATAAATAACTATTAAATAAATATAGGTATTGAAAAATTTTCTTGAAAGTATGACTATTAGTGCTAAATTTCATATCTAAGTTCATTAACTTTCAAGGAAATTCCAATACCTATAATTTAATAGTTATTAGTTAGTTATTATTTCAAATATTCTTAGTTTTTTCCAATTTTCGGATTTCCGAATTTCGGATTTTCGTCTGTTACAATTGCCGAATATCCAAATTACCGCAATTGCCGAATTACCGCGAATTTCCGAATTACCGCAATTGCAGAATTACCGCGAATTTCCGAATTACCGCGATTCGGAAAAACGAAAATTCGGAAAATTCGGAAATTGAAAATTCGGAATTCGTCCGAATTGCCGAATTTTGCAAAATTCTGTAAAAACGAAATTCGGAACGAAACGAATTGCACAAGCCTAATATATATATATATACACCAGGCTGTATATATTTTAATACACCACATCAAGTGTACTATATACTGTATGTACACCCCAAAAGCACTGATATATAGTGTAAACTCAATACGCGTGTGTGTATATATAAATATATATGTATATATATATATATATATATATATATATACATATATACCAGGCTGTATATATTTTAATACACCATGTCAATTGTACTATATACCGTATGTACACACCGAATGCACTGATATGTACATACACTAGGAAGGAATATATATTCTTGCACTGCCTGACTGTATACAGATAGCCCTATGTAGATAGTATATAGTTCCCTATACTAACCTGCCTGCACTAACTGACAAATAGATAGATAGAATGTAGATCTCCCTATCTATCTAGCTAACTAGCTATCTTTTTTTTTCTTTTTTCTACATGTTAATAAAGCTACCTAGCTAAACTGCCTGCAATCCAGAACCTAAGCTCTCTCTCTATCACTGCCGTCTGCCGCCAACACACTACATAGGGCCGCTATACAAGCTGCTTTTTATGGTGTGTGGCATGGATTGAGGCTGCTGTGCAGTGATTGGCTAAAGGCATCCTGCCTTTAGCCAATCAAAGCTCTCACAGCATTCCGCCTGCCGATTGGCCAAAGCATGCAGGTCATGTGCATGCTTTGGCCATTCAGCGGGCGGCATTCCACCGCCATTTGAATACATTATGGGGTGCGCGAAGTTCCCACGAATGCCCCATAATGTTCAGAATGGCCCGAACAGACAAACACCCGATGTTTGAATCGAACATGCATTCGACTCGAACCGGGAGCTCATCCCTAGTACTTATATAGCGCCATCAATTTACACAGCACTTTCTATATACATTGCACATTCACATCAGTCCCTACCCTCAAGGAGCTTACAATCTAAGGTCCCTAACTCACATTCATACATACAAATAGAAGAGCCAATTTAGACAGAATCCAATTAACCTACCATCATGTATTTGGAGTGTGGGAGGAAATCAGAGTACCCGGAGGAAACCCACCCAGGCACAGGAAGAAGATGCAAACTCCAGGCAGATAGTGTCATGGTTGGGATTCAAACCAGCGACCCTTTTGTTGCTAGATGAAAGTGCTAACCACTACACTACTGTGCCACCCAATCACTCTCTTTCTCTAGCGAAGCACCTGGCTACATTCACATTTAAACTCAGGTCCATTTTAAAAAGAGGAAAGCCATAGGTGTTTGCTCAAGGGCAAAGTACTTTTTATGGGTTGCAGGAGTACACTCTGGTCCCAATTATTTATGACCTCCCTAGCTCCTACCACTAGGAAATGTCCCTTACTGATTCATTGGGCTGAAAAATAATGGAGATTGGTAACTATTCTGAACACAGACTGCTCAAGCATTCTTAACAACAGCTGAAAGATTCAGTAAATAACCCGAGTTTTGCACACTCAGAAGAGAAGGAAAAATTAGGTTGTTTTCATCCTAACTGCTCTCCGCAGATCACAAAAACATCATAGCACATACTGCAAAAAAGCAATGTCCCAACATTTATACAATTTTGTCTTGGTCTTAGATGTACAATTTCTTCCCCATCTTCTATTATCTGTGTGGAGCACACAGCCAGGTGATGCAGAATACAGCAGATATACAAAACTTTTTGAAGACAGAGTTTGTGGAGCATCTGAAAGCACTGGATAAAGATGACCAAAGAGGATTTATTGATGCATTCCTAGTCAAGCAAGAGGAGGTAAACATGAGTAATGAACTTATAATGTCAAATAATGTCATATACCCAGGTTTAAAGCCCAACTGTGGGCAAAATGTTTTATCTTGTTTTTAACAGAACAGGGAAGGCCTCAATTCTTGGTTGGATTTTTGTTGCTGTCATCTGTGCGTAATTGAAAGATTTTCCATCACATCCTTTCCTAGCAAAAGTCTCTCCAACTTAGGAACAAACAACACAAATGTTTTTCAGAGTGTAAAGTGTGGTAATTGTATTGGCTTTTGTACACAAAGCTGACTGCGCTCAGGGGATAGAAGGATGATGGTGAGCGGTGGTTCAATAAACCATAAAGTTTCTCCAGTAAACTTATTGCCAGTTTATTCACAGAAAGTTAAAAACAGTAATGTACTTCATTAAATGTATAAGGTAAGGTTGCCACGCTGGTTTTGAGGCTGGCTTGTGCACTGATGGATCACTGACTCCAGGGCGGGAAGGCCCGTGAAGAGGTGCAGACCGTCTCAGCCCGCAGCCACAGGATTGCAAGTGATGTGGTACCAGATTGATAATTAAAATGAGAATAAAAATAAAAATGAAAATGTAAATAATGAAAATATTAATAACAATAACCAACCCTGGTGTGTGTGTGTCCGGGGGGGTACAATGAACCTTTAAAAATACTACAATGTGTGTAGTTCATAACTACCAAAGCATAAAGAAGTAATGGTTCGTATTAGACCAAACATAAAAAAACTCTAGCGTTAGACTAAATGATATACTTCCAGATCCTCATTGAGGCCATTTGGTGACAAATATCCAACATTGTAAATGCAATATATTTCTCCTGCAAAGGAGCTTCAATCGCCATCACCTCAAGGCATCTAAAATCTTTATTATGCTCTATGAGGAAATGATGAGGAACGCTGTGCTTGTCACAGTCCTTGTGTATGAATCTGTGATGCTCACCTATGCGCTTGCGCAGGATACGCATAGTGCGGCCTACATAAAGTAAGCCGCAGGGACAACGCAGAACGTAGATGACAAACTCAATGAAACGTGATAAATTGTTTGATCTGGAATTTTTCGGCAACTATTTCAGTCTGTCCATGCAGAAAGAATTGGCGTCTATGTTCTTACATTGAAAAATCCCAACTCTGTTGTCAAAATAAGATCTGATATCATAAAGTGTTTTTTATTGGTGGTCTGTAGTTTCCTTGAATAGCCTCAACTTAAAGTTCTTCTTCCCATCAATTAGTATTGGCTCAGGTGGATCAGTCTCCCATCCTGGAAAGGAATCTAATTGCAGGTTTCAGTAAAGTCACATGGAAAACAGGGTGAACCCAAAATGAGTCTGGCATTTCTATTTCATAAGTAGGGATGAGCTGAACACCCCCCCCCCCCCCCTTCGGTTCGCACCAGAACTTGAGAACAGGCAAAAAATTTGTGCGAACATGCAAACCCTGTTAGAGTCAATGGGACACGAACATGAAAAATCAAAAGTGCTCATTTTAAAGGCTTTTATGCAAGTTATTGCCATAAAAATGATTGGGGACCTGGATCCTGCCCTAGGGGATATGTATCAATGCAAAAAAAGTTTTTAAATCAATAGTTTTTTCAGGAGCAGTGATTTTAATAATGCTTAAAGTGAAAAAATATCAAATATTCCTTTAAATATCGTGCCTGGGGGATCCCCTTAGTCTGCCTGTAAAGTGGCGTATCTGCATGATGTTTAAGACAGTGCCAGAACAAAATGAAATTTGTAAAGGAAAAATTGTCATTTGAAATCACTCGCGGCTGTAATATATTGCCGGTTCTTGGCAATATAGATAAAGATCACTTTAGAAAATTGTGTGGGGGTCCCCCCCAGTCTATACCAGGCCCGTCAGGTCTGGTATGGGTTTTAAGGGGAAGCCTGCACCAACTTAAAAAAAATGGCATGGGGGGTCCCCCCAAAATCCATACCAGACCCTTATCTGAGCATTCAGCCTGGCAGGGCAGGAGGGGGGGACAAGCAAGCGCCCCCCTTTCCGAACTGTACCAGGTCATATGCCCTCAACTTGGGGAGGGTGCTTTGGGGTCCCCCCCAAAGCACCTTGTCCCCTTGTTGATGGGGAGAAGGGCCTCTTCCCCACAACCCTGGCTGGTGGTTGTGGGGGGCTACAGGCGGGGGCGTATCAGAATCTATAAGCCCCCTTTAATATGGGGGCCCTTCTATGTGAATGCATATGGGGTACATTGTACCCCTACCCATTCACTAAAAAAGAGTGTAGTAGTGTTAAAAAAAACAGTAGACAGTTTTTGACACGTCCTTTATTAAAAATGTCTTCTTCTTTCTTCCTCCGATCTTCCTCCATCTTCTTCCCTGCTTCTTCTTCTGGTCTTCTGCTTTGGTCTTCCTCCACTTCTTTATTCCTCTCTTCGTCGTCTTCTTCTTCTTTCTCCGATGCCACTCCCACTGCCATGTCGTCCAGAGGCGACTCCCAGAATGGACGGTCTTCAGTTTGACAGTTATTTTATAGGTAAGGGCAGGGCCAGCCAGAGACATAAACGGGTAAACCCGCCCCCCTCAGACGTCACATGATGTCAGAAGGGGCGGGGTCACTCAGGTAACGTCATCGGTTGGCCCCATTCCTACCTATAAGATAACTTTCAAACTGAAGAACCGCCCATTCTGGGAGTCGCCTCTGAAGGGCACGGCAGTGGGAGCAATGGCGGAGAAAGAAGTAGAAAAAGACGACAACGAGAGGAAGGAAGAACATAGGAAGACCAAAAGAAGAAGCAGAAGACCAGAAGAAGAAGTGGGGAAGAAGATGGAGGAAGACCAGAGAAAGAAAGAAGACATTGTTAATAAAGGACTTGTCAAAAACTGCCTACTGTTTTTTTTTAATACTACACTCCTTTTTTGCTGAATGGGTAGGGGTACCCCAAAGCATCCTCCCCATGCTGAGGGCATGTGGCCTGGTAGAGGTCAGAGGGGGTGAGGCATTTGCTTGTCCCCCCCGCTTCTGCCCTGCAGGGCTGCGTGCTCAGATAAGGGTCTGGTATGGATTTAGGGGGGACCCCTACTCCATTTTTTTTAAAAATTGGGCATGGGGTTCCCCTTAAAATCCATACCAGACCCTAAGGGCCTGGTTTGTATTTTGGGGGTGACCCCCATGCAATTTTTAAAAAAATTTTGGCACGGTTCCCCTTAAAATCCATACCAGACCCGAAAGGCCTGGAATGGATTTTGGGGGGGACCCCATGCTGTTTTTTTCCCCTAATCCTGTCATAGGTTATCCCTTAACCACTTCAATACACTGTGTTATATATACCACACTGACTGCAGCATATAGTCTGAACTGTATTAAATATACTACGGGAACTGCGCTCTACAAAATTGTAATGACATGCCCCAGTCAAACAGGTGCAGAAAAATTGGGCCTTGGGTTCTGCTGGTGCCAGAACACTGTAACCCCTCACAATTACTCTTGTTGAGTGCAGGAATGGGCCCTGCTGCTGTAATTTATTTAAAAAATTGTAATGACATGCCCCAGGCAAACAGGTGCAGACAAATTGGGCCTTGTGTGTTGGTGGTGCCAGAACACTATAACCCCTCACAATTACTCTTGTTGGGTGCAGGAACAGGCCCTGGTGTTGCAATTTATTTAAAAAATTGTAATGACATGCCCCAGGCAAACAGGTGCAGAATAATTGGGCCTTGGGTGTTTGGGGTGCCATAACGCTGTAATCCCTCACAATTACTCTTGTTGGGTGCAGGAATGTGCCCTGCTGTTGTAATTTATTTTAAAAATTGTAATGACATGCCCCAGGCAAACAGGTGTAGAAAAATTGGGTCTTGGGTGTTGGTGGTGCCAGAACACTGTAACTCCTCACAATTACTCTTGTTGGGCACAGGGATGGGTCCTGTTGTTGAAATTATTTTAAAAATTGTTATGACATGCCCCAGGCAAACAGGTGCAGAAAAATTGTTGGAAGCTAGCATCATCAGGATTAAGGAGGAATAGGATGGGCAGCATAGGCAGTCTTCAAGATCCCAGATCCCTAGCAAATTTAATCAGTTGCATCAGCATCAGGTGCTTGATAGCTGCTGATCCAGGACTGATTCATTTTTTATAAATGTGAGCCTATCAATGGAGTCTGTGGAAAGGCGCACTCTTTGATCCGTTACGAACCCTCCAGCAGCACTGAATGTCCGTTCAGAAAGTGCGCTGGATGCAGGACAGGCCAGTAGCTAGATTGCAAATTGAGCAAGTTTTGGTCAGTGGTCCATCCTCAAGACCCAGTAACTCAGTGGATGCTTAGTTGGAAAGATCTCTAAGTCTGCTCTTGCTCCTAGATATTCCTGCACATATGAAGATGCGGACGATGGTTGCTTGAACCTATCAGCCCTGAGGACTGAAGAATTGTTTAAAAACATTGGTCAGCCAACCAGCTTCTCCACCGCTCTTCCTCTGACTGAAGGAAGCTTCAGAAACACGTTGTCCAGCACCTGGAAATTGTAACCTCCCAGGGTCTGGAAAGGCGTCGCACAAACTTTTCTTCAAAGTATCCTGAAGTTGTTTCATCCTCTGCTCCCTTTGCAAAGGCAGGATGAGCTCTGCAACCATACCCTTGTAACATGGATCAAGAAGGGTTGCCAACCATTCATTATCCCTCTCCTTGATACCACAAACCCTCTGGTCTTTTTGCAGGCTTTGCAGAATCAGGGAGGTCATCCAGCCTATGTTTGAGGAGGCATGAGAGTTCTCTGGGTCACTGAGGATGACATTGTCAGGGACTACCTCCTCCCAGCAACGTACAACTCCCTGGGTTTCTGAGGACTGAAAACCATCCCTTGAAGACTGCTGTGTGTTATCCTCTACATCCATGCTGACACAATCCTCCTCCTCCTCTTCTTCCTGTGTGTTTGGCGGCCCTGCAGGAATGCTATCTGCATAAAGGGGGCCTTGAGAGGAATGGAAGTCCTCCTCTTCCTCCTGCTGTTCTGTCTCAAGTGCCCTATCCATGATTCCACTAAGCGTGTGCTCCAGCAGGAAGACTAGAGGGACAGTGTCACTGATTCATGCATTGTCTCTGCTCACCATCCTTGGGGCCTCCTCAAATGATGACAGGACAGTGCATGCATCCTTGATCAGTAACCATTGGTGTGGCAAAAAGAAGCCAAGCTCCCCTGAGCCTGTCCTGGTGCCATACTCATACAGGTACTTATTGATGGCCCTCTGCTGTGCGTGCAGCCGCTGCAGCATTGCCAATGTTGAGTTCCCCCTGGTGGGCATGTCACAAATGAGGCGGTTGGTGAGCAGGTTGAATTTCCCACTGAATGTCAGTCAGGCATTGTATGACCGCCGGAAATGACCACAGGCTTTTCTGGTCTACCTCAGAATATCTCGTAAGCCTGGGTACCTGGTCAAGAAATGCTGCACCACCAAATTCAGGACGTGTGCAAAGCATGGAACATGTGTCAAGTGTCCCTGCCGGAGGGCACAGAGAAGGTTGGTGCCATTGTCGCATACAACCATTCCTGGCTCAAGCTGCCATGGCGTCAACCACCTCTGAGCCTGCCCCTGTAGAGCTGACAGAATCTCTGCCCCTCTGTGGCTCCTGTCCCCTAGACAGACCAACTGAAGCATGGCATCTTTTAGCCTGACTGCTTGCGTAGCCACTTGAACACTTAGGGAGCACTGTTGGGTCAGAGGACACTTCTGCAGAAGAGGCCACAGAGGAAGAAGAAGAGGAGGGGATGAAGGAAGCAGATGTGGCAGAATCACCACCACTTTTTTGGAGGCGTGGTGGCGGAACTAGCTCCAACACTGAACCCTGTCCGGCATCCTTCCCAGCTGCCAGCAGAGTTACCCAGTGAGCCGTGAAGGTAGGTAACATCACTGACCGTGCCTGCTGGACCATGAGTCACCGGTAATATTAACCTTGTTGCTGACTGCCCTGTCCAAGGAGGCCAAAACATTGCCTTCCACATGACAGTAGAGAGCTGGAATGGCCTTACATGAAAAGAAATTTCTTTTGGGAACCTGCCACTGTGGTACAGCACATTCCACAAATTCACGAAAGGGGGCAGAGTCTACCAGCTGAAAAGGCAGTAGTTGTAGTGCTAGCAATTTGGCCAAGCTAGCATTTAGACGATGAGCATGTGGATGGCTGGGAGAGTTATTTTATTTACGGTTCAGCAACTGGGGTAGGGAAATTTGCCTGCTGAAATCAACTGGTGGTGTACTGCTAGCAGATTGGCTGCAAGTACTTGTGGCACCCATTGCTTGACCTTCATTCCTCTCAGTGTAGGCTTTTGAGAGGACTGGAGGTATAGTAGGGGTTGAGGTCACAGATGAGGAGCAAAGAGAAGTCTGCCTTGTTTTATGATGTGGGTCTTTGAGGTGCTGTTGCCAACGGACTGCATGGCAGGTCGTCATATGTCTGGTCAAGCATGTGGTGCTGCTGTTCTGGCTGCACTTGATCAGCTTCAGACATAGATTGCAAACAGCAATGGTGCAATCTACTGCACAAGTGTTGAAAAAAGCCCACACCAATGAACTTTTGGAAGTCAGCAGGGAGTCAGCAGTGCCCTGCACCTGTGGAGCTCTGTGGAGTTATGCAATAGGGTGTCTGTCCTTAAGCAGGTCCCTGGAGGACATCCTGCCTCATTGGAGTTGTGCCTCCTCCTTATCCTCACTTTCCTCCTCTCTTCTCTCAGGCACCCAAGTACAGTCAGTGTCCTCATCATCCCCTCCCTCCTTGTCACTGGAGCAAACCTGGCTGAATGCTGCAGCTGGGGGAACATGACTGCTAGTTTCTTGTCCTTCTGTGGCACCCCCTCTCTCTAGGCTCATGTCACTGCCTTCCTCAACCTGGAAACCAACATCGGAGCCTTCAAAGTGCTGCGCATCTTCCATCAGCATGTAACCGACATTATGGTCGAATAATTCTGGTGACTCCTCCGTGCATGATGCTGGGGCTACAGAAGGAGTAACTGAGGGTAAGGGACCAATGAAATAAGCCAATTTGGCAGCTGCATTGGAAGACAAACTAGCATGAGCCTGGGTGACAGAGGATGAGGAGGATGTGGATGGCTTAGTTATTCACTCCACCAACTCTTCTGCATGTTGTGGCTCAATAACACAACCAACAGCAGAAAAAAAAGACAAGCGTGACCCGCCTGCAGAGGATGCACCATGTCCACCACTACCACTTTTCACTCTAGACACAGAGGTTGCTTGCCCTCTTTTAGTGGCCTGGGAGCATCTGCCTCTCCTTGATGGCCTTCCGGACATGATGGGGATTTTTTTGAATACCGCGCTACACTGTATTATATGCTGTACTAGGTTGTATATACATATTAATACAACACCTGAAGTGGATTATATACTCACCGCTGAGTGCACTGTATATATAATCTACACTGAATGCAGCATGTGTGTGTGTATATATATATATATATATATATATATATATATATTCTTACACGGCCTGAACTGACTCTATATACTACACTGAATGAGCTGTATATATAGCCTACACTGAATGCAGTATATATATATACAGCACCACAGTGTCTAGCAAGTCTCCTTACCACAGATATAAATACATGAGCAAGTACGAATCCTTTCATCAGAGACAGGGCTTCCTCTCCCAGCAGTCAAGGGCAATGGATCACATATGGAGCCGTTTTCCTTATATAGTGTCACAGTACACCCAGGAAAATGAATAAAAACATCCCATAGTGAAGCCCGCATGTGCATAAAAATATTTATTTTCAAAGTTCTACTTACAAGAATAAAAAGATATACAGCATGTGTAAAGCAAATTCTGCGGTTCTGGAGCATGCATCCGTGCGTCCCAGCACCTACTGGCGCGTTTCAGCCAATAAGCTTTTTGTGGCCTGCACACATCTGCGTGCTATTAAATATACTCGAGGCCGGAAATTACCTGCCTGGAACACATGGCGTCATGACCAGTGCGCTCCAAGGGCCAGGAAGTGGAGATGCTACCACAGAGAGCTCCACAGCAGCAACTTCATATGACGCTATCCCAAGGACACAGCACAATAAAGCAGCTGCGCTACAAGGATGGCTTTGAAGCAGTGTCACAGTATATACATAATCATATGTTCCTGAGGAGAGACGTTAGCCTTGCTTCATCACAAAGAGAATTTGTTTTGGACCTACTGAGAATCGCCTTGGTGTATAATTATTTCTGGTTTAGCGGCACCTTTTATTTGGAAAATAGGAGTGTCGCTTTGGGCACCAAATTCGCTCCTAGCATGGCAAATCTCTTTATGGCCAAATGGGAGGAGGACGTCATCTATGCCGACCAGAGACCAGAATTGGTGTTCTGTGGTAGGTGCATTGCTGACGTCCTCCTTCTGTGAGATGGTGACTTGTGCTCTTTGGAGAATTTTCTTTTTGGTCTGAATAATAATTCTTTGAAAATTATTGGCTGTAACGCGTCAGGTGGTGCTGGGACGCATGGATGCACGCTCTAGAACCATGGAATTTGCTTTACACATGCTGTATATCTTTTTACTCTTGAAAGTAGAGCTTTGAAAATAAATCTTTTTATGCACATGCGGGCTTCACTATGGGATGTTTTTATTCATTTTCCTGGGTGTACTGTGACACTATATGAGGAAAACTTTAAAAAGGAAAACCCCTTCCAAACGGAACTTCAGTCCCAGGGAGGAGTTTCATTGGACAATCATAATGTTTATGAGGGGGAAGGGTCTTCGCCCCCTTTTTGCTGAAGACATCGAAGAATGAGTGATATGCTGCCGGCACAGCTTGATGAACCTCAGCTTCAGTGTCCAAACATAACAGGGTTGGAGGGTTACATGTAGTTTCTTGTAGGCAGTTCTGATGGCAGTAGGTAGACTGGAACTTGATCTCCCCCGTGGCCCAATTAATATGGGGGTTATGAGCCTGTAGCCAAGCCATACCAAGGATAACAGGAAACAAGGGTGATGCAATGTCATCTAAGTGTAAAAGTTCTTGATGGCTACTGTCAATGGTAGTTGGTAAAGGAACAGTCTATTGAGTAACCAGTTCTGATTTAATAGCTGACCCATCAGCAAGATGTACTGCCAATCCTCGGGACTTGGTTTGCAGAGGAATCTGGTGTCTTGAGTCAATAATGGCAGTGACCTGAATATTCCCTCCTGGAAGCTGTAATGAGATGGGAACAGCAACGTGAACTGAGTTGCTTGGCAGAGCGGGTACATAGTCAGCGGAAATTGTTAACAAATTATGCAGCTTGGCTGGGCACGAGCTCAGATAATGTCTGGGTTCCCTGCAATACAGACAGAGGTTTTTTAGACATCAGCATTGGCATTCTTCAGCGGTGAGGGAAGGGTGAAGCAGATCTAGGTGCATGGGTTCTAAAGAGTCAGGAACAGTAGCTGCCCGAACTGGAGGAGCAGGGCTGGGAAAGCTGGGAACAACATGTAGCTTTTTGCTCCAGAAGGCGGTGGGCCCAAGATTGCGGCTCATCCTGCAGGAGAAAGAGTACAAAGCCTAATTTGGTTGCTTCCAGAGAGAATGTGCGTGGTTGCAAGGCAAAGTACAGTTCGCAGGCATTGCGGAATGCTCTAAACTTGCTGTGTTCTCCGGAAAATCTCTCAGGCGTTGGGTCCAGGAGGTAACATAATAACTGCAGGTGTTGTAGTGGTGCTATCCAAAGTGGATGGATGACTAGTCCCTTGTGTAGTTGGGGAGGAGAGTTCCTGGATACATTCCTCCAGACAGGTATAGCCTTCCTGCAGAATTTGACAGCCTGTGTCAGGCCAGCGAGGTGTTGACAATGTTTTTCCATGGGAGAGGGTACCTGCATAGACATGGCTGTCTGGTACTGTCACGTACCTAGTGGTGGAGTCTGATATGCAGGTGACAGCCTCTCTTACACCTCTGGTTCGAGAACCCCTGATAGAGCTGACAAGGTTTCAGGAGCACAGAGAGGCACAAGCACTGGGCAGGAACACTGGTATGGGTGCCGGAGTATTTCCAGAGGAATTGTGGGAGACCTCCAACTGGAATGAGGGTGCAGCGCACACTCATGCAGGACCACTGGCAGGAGACCGGTAGGTCGGGCACACACAGCCAGGCAGACCAAGGACTGATGCTGAGACAGCGGAAACATCAAGATACAGGCCGGGTTGTCAGCAGGTGGGTAGCGTGGTACCAGGGAACAGGCAGCAGAGGGGTCAGGATACAAGCCAGGCCACCGGCAGGCAGGCAGGGAGGTACCAGGTAGGAGGCAGCAGAGAAGTGAAGAACAAGCCAGGGTCAGGTGCAGGCGGATAACAGGATAGTCAGTAACCAGCCAAAGGTCACAGGAACTGAACTTCAGTATAGCAGATGGCAGGGGTCACAGGAAATGCTGTAGACCAGACAGTGATGATTCCAGGCTTCAGTCCTCTTTAAATTGCCTGCCTGGTGCCAGAAACTGTCACACAGTGTGCGCACTCTCCCCCTTGTGCTCACGCGCGCGCTCCTGCACGCAGGAGCACACAGAACTCCTCTATCTTGACCGCTCACGCATGCACATGAATGCGGAGAAGGAGCATTCTCCTATGGCTGCGGGCTTGCTTCTTATGACAATGAGGAATTGACGTGAAGAGGGAGGAGATGTCCAATGATGCCCACATATAGCCATCTTCCCTTGAGTATTGTTTGAGAATTTCCAGTAGATGACTGGAGTCTCTAAGGTATGAGGGAGGCTAACACACAATGGATTGAAGAAAGTAATAAATGCATATGGACAGGCCGCTGGTGAAACCATTGGTGTTGGATACTATAGGTCTCCCTGGAGGGTTGACTAAGGACTTTTGCATGTTGGGGAGGTGATACAAGTAGGGAGTGCTGTGTACAGGGGGAAGCAAAAACCAGGAGAACCCTGGTTGAATTGACATTACTTGAGCTAACAGTGAGCTCCTATAGTCTTACACGAGTTTGTGATGTATATATCCAAGTAACTTGGTTGTATGGGAGATGAAATGTTTACTATGATACTTGGGTGACCTCTGCATGTGTGGCTCCGTGGGAGTTTTGATTTCTTATTGGCCGCTATCTGGGGTTGCTTTACAGGTAGTCGGTGTTGTTGGTCATGAAGAGATTGTAAAAGCCTGACATTTAGCCATTGTGAGTATGTTGTCCATGAAAGCAGCCCATTTCTGATGGAAGCGTAGGGAGTTTTTATGGTTATTGGGGATTTGGTCCATCCTCTCGAGCTGAAGGAGATTCAGCAGATCAGATTTAAAGTCTTTGATGTTGGGAGGAAGAGATGATGTCCATCTCTTAAGAATTGCTCTCCTTGCTGCCATGTAACATGTGGAGATCCAGCCTTTATTGTGTTGTAGGATTTGGAACTGATTTTTAGTCAGGTTTTGGTATGTATCATCGAAGGAACCGAAGACCAAGAGGAAGACAATGTTGTGGGGGGCGGAGGCCCGTTATTGATGCCACAAATGTATCTACTTGGTTCCAAAAGTATACAAGACCAGATTCTGAAGGGAGGCTTGTGGCTGTTGCAGAGTGGGCAGTTGGAACGGACTTGTATATCCTTGACATTGATATGAGGAATATATACTTGATGTATAATTTTATACTGTTGCTCCCGCCAGAATTCATTAGTGATATGAGCACAAGTGGTGTTGTACCCAGCTAGGAATTCTCCAGAGAATTTAGGTCTTTGCCCAAGCTACGGAGGTGTTTGAGTGTGCTGATGTTTTGAATAGAGAGTTCAAGGGACCGTAGAGGTCCGCTATTTTGTGGTAGGTCTGCTCCAAGAAGGTGTCCAGTGAAGAGTTTTTAAAGCGTAGATTTCTAGGTGGGCATACTGTGGGCACAAAGCTGATTGCTTGGTGAATATATAGTAGCTGGTGGGTGGGAAGATTGAAGAGCTGCAGAATTTGGGTTGAGGGGAGAGGTTTCCCTGAAGACACATCGAACAATTGACTAAAGTACATAAGCCCCGAGTGACCCATATGGTTTTCATTGGGTAATGCTGCACCTGTGGAAACAGTGGATGGCCACAAATCGGGAGATGTCTGGACATGAGGTGTGAAATCCCCAATTTTTTACTGAGCTCTCTCCAGGCCACTACTGTGTCCCTAATGAGGAGGTTATGTTTTAGATTAGAGGGAATCCTTTGTATTCCACAGTGCAGCAGCAATGATAGACCATATGGGCTTGTCATCTGTGATTCCAGATCGTAATTGGAATATCTGGATGTCTGGGTTATCCAGTCCAACCCCACCCTCAGAAGACAGGGAAGGTTATAAAGTCGTATGTTGGGGAGGTTGACTCCACCATCATGTTTGGGAAGGAGTAGTTTCCTAATGGAAATTCAGGGTTTCTAACCTCCCCATAAGAAAGTGTTTAGTGCTCCGTGTAGTTTTTGGAGATCCTTGTGTTTCAACAATAGTGGGATCATCTGTAGTAGTAGTTTTGGGAAGCTCACCATTTTGAATAAGTGGCATCTGCTGAATAACAAAAGGGGAGGTCTGACCAGATCTCTAATTCTGATGTGATTTTATTTCTAGCTGGGAGGAGGTTGAGTTGGTAGAGTGAGGAAGGTACCTTTCCTATTTTAATCCCTAGATAAGTTATATCATTTTTAGCGATTAGGAAGATTGAATTGGTTGCCCATTGAGGCGGGTGCACTTGCAAAAGTGGTAGTATCTGGCTTTTTGAGAAATTTATCCATAGGCCCTAACAGGATCTAAATGTTGTGAATATCTCTTGGATGTGTGACATGTCTGCCTTGGGATACAAGGTGAATATTAGGAAGTCAACTGCAAATTGCGTGGTGCGAAGCTCTTAGGAGCCTATTTTGATCCCGTGTAGGCTAGAGTTATGGAGTAGGAATCAGGAGAGGGGTTCTAGTCCCAAATTAAAAAGGAGGGGAGAGAAGGGGCATCCTTGCTGGGTTCCATTGTGTAAGCATATGTTGTAGGAGATGTGTCCCGCAGCAACCACGTTGGCAGATGGGGCGGAGTACATCACGTGAAAGAGGTGCATGAAAGGTCCAGAGAAACTGATTCTTTACAGGACCGGCCTCAGCCAGTAAAAACTGACATTGTCAAAAGCCTTTTTGGTGTCCAGCGTGACTATGGCAGTTTCACTATCTGGACTGGTCCTGGCCTTCTCTAGCAGGGTCAGGACCTTCCTCATATTGGATGCAGCGGATCTTCTCTGGGTGAAGGCTGCTTGTGATGGGTGAATGAGGGAGGGCATGATGTGTGCCAATCTGTTCTATAATTTTGGATAGAATTTTGGTGTCCAGATTCAGCAGGAAAATTGGGCGATAAGAGCCAGAGTCCGTGGGGTATTTGCCCTTTTTTGGGATTCGCTTAATGTGGGCTTGAAGGCCTGAAGGTAGGCATGGGTTTCCGTCCAAAATCCCCTGGTGAACCGATTGTAGAGTCTGGGCTATGGTGTCTATGGCTAGTTTATAAAAATTGGAGGTGTACCCATCAGGGCCAGGTGCCTTGCCCGGGGCTAGGAATGTGACTGTTCGGTGACCCCTTTCAGGGATATTGGAGCGTTTAGCTGATCTAGGGATGTGTCGTCAATTGTGGGGAAGGCAAAGTGAAGGTAAAGTTGATCCAGGGTGAATCCGATTGCCTCTCGGGGAATCAGGAAGGAATTTTTTCCCCCGTTATAGCAAATTGGATCCATGCTTTGCTGGGGTTTTTTGCCTTCCTCTGGATCAACTGTGGGTGAAGGATTGTATATGGGATTATTTGGTTGTATGTATATATATGTATATATATGTACCTTTTTTTTTTTTTTTTTTTTTTTTTTTTTTTTTTTTTTTTTTGGTTGAACTGGATGGACTTGTGTCTTTTTTCAACCTGACTAACTATGTAACTATGTAACTTTGTCTAGAAAGGACAAGGCTTTTGCTTCGACAATTCGGGTTTGGGGCCATATAGTGTTGCGTAGAATTTTACTAAGATTTTTATCTTTGGAGGACATGGTAAGCTTCCCAGAGTCATCTTTTAGGGCAGCTATGTGGGTAGGTATGTAGGGGCCTTTGCACAGTCGGGCCAGGAGTTTACCTGGATTGTTGCTATACTTATGATAGCTGAGGTCTAATATTGATTTGAGCATCCGTTCCTGTGCCTCTCCCGACAAGTCAAATTGGTCTTTGGCTTTCTGCCATAAGTCTCTGTGGGTCTGTGAGTTATGCTGGGCCAGGTTGGCTTGAGCTAAGTGAAGGGTTTTACTCGCCGCACAGTATTCTTTTGTGACTCTTTTTTTGTGGCCAGAGGCATTGGAAATGATCGTTACCCGCAGAACTGCTTTGCTGGTTTCCCAGAAAAGATTAGGGTTTGCGAGGTCACTTCACATGTGAGATTTTTATGTATTAGAAAGAGGACTCCTGCTTTTCCCTTAACTGCCGGTGACCCAAATACCTGCCCGACCCACAGTTTGTGCATGCATGCGAAATCAGCTGTTGTGAGATGTGTTTCTTGAAGCAGAGCTATGTCTACTTTCAGACGCCTCAGGTGGTGAAGAATTGCCATATGTTTGTTAGGCGACCGTAGGCCTTAAACATTCCTAGATATGACTTTCATAAATGGTTGTTTAGTGAGGTGGGGTTTATTAGCATGATGACTACTGTTAAAATTAGTATTTTGTGTAGGGATGTTGGTATACCATGGGTACCACTTTAGAACCAGGAGGGGGGTAGGGGTTAAGAGGAGGTTCAGAGAGAAGGGCTGAGAGTGGACATTGATCCAGTTAAATTTTAACTGGGCAAAAGCAAATGCTTGTGTCCAATGGAGCCTGTACTTCTCTTTTTTCCACATGTGTAACCCACATATGTGAATAGCATTACTGGGGACGTAGCGGCTCTCACCCGCGGATCAAATAATAAACCCCATCTGAAGTATGCCAGTGGAGTAAGAGTATTGGGTCTCGGTCCCTCTGTAGCCTCTGCCGATGGGCAGAGTGTTATTCCCCAGTAAGGGTGTGCATGACCCTACACAGAAAACTTAAACAAGAAAACTTAAACAATTAAGCTAAGTTAGAGAAAGATGATCAACTATAATTGAGGTATTTTAGATACATCAGTCTGGTCTGCATAGGCAGGCTAGTATTACTCATGGTATCTCAAAGTTCAGAGGGGGAGAGAACAGATAGTTTTGAAGCTTGTTTCAATGGATACTTTAGTGACCGGAATGGTCAGTGAGACAAAGTTTCTTTGCTGGGTCTTTTCTTGGGCTGCGTTGATCTCTTGGTTCTGGGGGGGGGGGGGGGGGCTATGGTATCCATCAAGATATGTAGGTATGAATTCAGGAATTGCATTGCTTCTTCTGGATGCGAAAAGGTTTTAGGTTCACCGGATGAATCTGTGAAGCAAAGTATCACTGGGTAGGCCAGAGTGAATTTGATCGCTTTTTGATAGAGAGCAGCACAGATAGGTTGGAAGGCTTTTCGTCTCCGGAAGACCTCTTGTGACTAGTCTGCAAACAGAAGTTTGTGGTAATCCAATTGTAGAGATTTAGAGTTTCTGAAGGGTTTCAGAATATTAACCCTGTCCGCATGGTTCAGATAGCTAACGATAATCAGTGTGCGCCTGTCATTTGATGAGGCCCCCAGCCGGTGGGCTCTTTCAACCATGCAGTGTGCTGTTATTCCCAGAGCACGTGGAATAAGTGTGGGGCAGATGTCTTGGAGTGAGGCTAAGTTGAAATATTCCAGAAGGCCAATGACCCTCAGGTTATTGCGTCTCAAACGATTTTCTAAATTGTCTAACTTGTCGAGCATATATTGTGGTGTCTCTTTAAGCTGGCATTCAGCAGTGAAAGTGTGTTTTATCTCATCTTCCAGTTCAGGTACCCAGCTTTCCACCTCAGAATTTCTCCTGGCCTGATCCCCCAGCTCGATTTTAAGCTGCTGGATTCCTGCTGCTATAGCTCTGTCCACTGCTGCCGTTATGGTGGGGGATAGAATGGCTGCTACTGCTTGTTCTAGCCCTGCATAGTGAACCTCCTGTATGAGGGGAGCCGCAGTGGCATTTTGTGCAGAATTGCAGGGGCTGCGTGTGAGGTGGCAGGCAACTGACCGTCCGCCATGATGCCCGCCTGTATGTCCTGCAGTGAGGGCTCTGGGTGGGGGGCTGCGGTAGCGCTGGTGGGTCTGTGGAGCACAAATTTGTCAATCTGGGGTGTTCCTCAGGTGAGTGCAGGGGGGACCGAGTGTCACTCACCATCCACGGGTATGTATAGCGGGTTTTGTAAGCTGATGTGCCCAGAGCCGTCATTTCTCGCTCCTTCACATGAGGCGCCGGAACCGGAAGTCCCGTGAATTTGTTTTGTAATAGTTTGATAAAGATTATACACAGAAATAGTAATACACCGATGACAGAGGCACAATAGAACTGCGAAGTTTAGTGTGATAAGGGCTGGTATTAGCTTTCGGTCTGCTCGGAATGGTTTGGAGGCACTGTTTGGCAAACAGAAGCACCTAGTCGGGTGCCCAAGCTGTTCCATCACACACCTTATGTTTAACTGGAGTATAGGTGATATTGCGCTAAGGCTTGTGAGGAGTGTGATGTATATACAACGTATAAAACAAATAAACCAATAAATCAATATTGGGGGCGAGCAGCTACTACACAATCAAACAAATTGTAAATTCAGAGTAATATACAGATGTTATAGTGCTCAGCCAATCCAGTAGGAACAATCAATTGGGAAACAGTGAGTTTCTAGACACATATAATCAACCCCGAGAGAGTTCATGCAAGTCAGGAATGACTGAAGATGATTGGATAGGCTCAGAGTCCGCAGATAAATTTTGAGTAAATTCTGTAAATCAGTTCCATAAAACAAGGATAAGATATTCTCTTAGATAGGTGGCTCCTATGAGAACTGGATCTCCGGATGGGTGTCCTCCACTGTGTAAGGAACGTCACACATTCCGTTCGAAAACGTGGGTCTTACTTGAAAGACTGAGGACCCCAATTGGGGTCCATTGATCCACCCCTCTTCAC
Source organism: Glandirana rugosa (assembly GCA_018402905.1). Taxonomy (NCBI): domain Eukaryota; kingdom Metazoa; phylum Chordata; class Amphibia; order Anura; family Ranidae; genus Glandirana; species Glandirana rugosa. Next base: position 193,218 of record BLSH010335826.1, read on the forward strand.
CCACCACCACCGCGGACGAACGCTTGGATCTTGGGGATACCTCCGTCTTTCAAGTAAGACCCACGTTTTCGAACGGAATGTGTGACGTTCCTTACACAGTGGAGGACACCCATCCGGAGATCCAGTTCTCATAGGAGCCACCCTCACAGGAACCATAAGAGAATCCCTGGTGGAACGCAGGATATACCATCTACTCTTCAATACATACCTTGGCACCTGGTGCATGGTCCAACGCTCTACTATATCTGAAATCTGGTAAGCCTCCATCCTAACAAGACTGGAGAATATCTTATCCTTGTTTTATGTTTAACTGGTTCCTGACCGCGTACTGTATATTTACTGCTGTAGAGTGACAGCATCCTGGGAATTGCCATATATAAGTGGCGGCTTGCGCTTGCCGTCGAGTTCTCTGCTCTGTCATGCTTGATGGCGGTTCTCCGCTCTGTCAGTGGGCATGTGAAAGATCTACCGATCCCTGTCATTGGGATCAGTTATATCTCTTATGCCCATGGTAGCCCAGCCCCCTCACAGTTAGAACACGCCTAGGGAACACAGTTAACCCCTAGATCTCCCCCTACAGGTTAACCCCTTCACTGCCAATGACATTTATAAAGTAATCAGTGGATATTTAAATTTCTGATCACTGTATAAATGTCATTAGTCCCAAAAAAGTGTCAAAAATGTCCAACATGTCTGCCCCAATATCAAAGTCCCAATAAAAATCGCAGATTGCCGCCATTACCAGTAAAAAAAAAAGAAAATGTAAAAACGCCAGAAATTAATTCTCATGGTCTGTAAACACGGCAACTTTTGTGCAAACCAATCAATAAACGCTGATTGCGATTTTTTCCCCCCAAAATGTGAGGAAGAATATAAATTGGCCAAAACAGATGAATAAATTTGTTTTTTTATATTTTTTTTTATTTGTATTTTAGCAAAAAGTAAGAAATATTTTTTTTTTTTTTGCAAAATTGTCGCTCTTTTTTTGTTTATAGCGGGGATCAGAAATGACGCAGAGGTGGTCAAATCCCACCAAAAGAGAGCTCTGCTTTTGGGGAAAAAAGGACACAAATTTTGTTTGGGTACAACGTTGCATGACTGTGCAATTTTCAGTAAAAGCTGCGCAGTGCCAAATCGCAAAAAGTGCTCTGGTCCTAATATGGGAAATCCTTTCGGGGGTGAAGTGGTTAAATATGTTTTCCTTATTATTATCATTTGTTACTGTTTTCTTACTTAGGAAAAATTGGATCCTGATACATATTTCCATGAAATGAATTTGCTGAGCACAGTGACGACTTTATTTATGGCTGGGACTGAAACCACCTCGGCCACCATCCGATGGGCCCTCTCATATATGGTACAATACCCTGAAATTCAAAGTAAGTATTCATTGTGAGGGTTATTATTTTTATCAAGGATGAGTGAATTTGCTCAAGTTCAATTTGCAGAGGGTTCATCGAATTCTGCTTAAAATCCACAAAACCCTAACTTGGTATTGAACCCTACTAAAGTCTATGAGGGGGTGGATTTTGACAATCGGGCCATTTTCAAGGCTAGTGGGTAAGCTATTGTTAAAAGGGCATGGGGAGCTGGACATTGTAATGGAGGAAATTTAACAAAACAGACAACAAATTAAAAAAATAATATACACCAGAAAGAGGGTCCTTTTAATGAAGCTTCGAGAGCAACATAAGAAAAACATAAATCCTGTAAACGACATGCTTGGGAGATTCCTGTGCTGTATGAGGTCTTATGAAACAGCACTATTTTCACAGACAGCATCAGCGACACCATATTCTAGGATTCTAGGAAATCATTTGTCATAAAAACAAATGTTCTGATTGAAAGATCCCCCCCCCCCAAAAAAAAAAAATATTCTTATGGTGACAACTGTAAAATTTTAAATTTTTAATTTCCTTCTTTCTTGATGACAAATGCCAGCAGGGCAAATAATGAGAGTAAATCTTCCAGGAGGTCAACCTTCTTGGTGAGCCAGCGGGTTATACCACACCTATAAATGCTTATAGATATAATTTAGTCATGATTATTATTATCTAAACCATTTCATTCACGTGTTTTGTGTTCTTAATATTTTCCTTAGGGCGAGTACATGAGGAAATTGATCGAGTGATTGGATCAGCTCAGCCACGAATTGATCATCGTAAGGACATGCCCTACACAAATGCAGTCATCCATGAGATACAGAGATTTGGCAATATCTTACCTATGAATCTTCCCAGAGAAACTACAAGAGATATAACCTTTCAGGGCTACCATCTGCCAAAGGTCATTTTTACTATTATTGTTTTTTTTGCTTTTATGGTGAACATTGTAGGGATAAGGCTTATACTGTGTAGCAACCACTGCAAATCTTAACATAATAAGTGCAGCTCTAGTAAAATACATACAGCTTATCTAAACCCTTCAAAATTATATACGTACACATACTAAGCACAGTTTAGACAGGAGCCAATTAACCTACCAGCATGTCTTAAGAGTTTAGGAGGAAACCAGAGTACCCGGAGGAAACCCACACAGGCACAGGGAGAATATGCAAACTTCAGACAGGTCCCTTTGTTTTCACCTGGTGATCCTGCAAATGCCACAGTGCTAGTCCCTTCAAGTCTACATTCATTTTGCCACTGTATCTGTGGAGGGAGCCATGTTTTTCTGACAGGATGGAGTTCAAACATGTCTGCCTAGGTTCATCTCCATTACACGTTGAATTTATAGAATTAATAGTTTACACAAAAAAATACAGGTGTTTGGGGTATCTTTTCAGCTCACAGGAAGTGACAAAGGCACAGCATTTCTGGCAAGATCAACAGGTATATTCTGTACATGCTGAAAATGCTGTTAAAAAGAAAACTAAAACAGCAACCGTATCTAAGCACTATTAAGCTGCAATATTAAATTCGATATTACAATTTTGTTTTTCATATTAAATACACTCTAATTACATTGTTAATGTGCAGTTTAATGTATTCTTTGACAAAGAATTTTTGATTTTGGACAGCCATTCTTGTGATGTACACACCTTCAGTCAGTAAGATCAGTCTGCATCTCCCTGTATTATGTTATCATTAGGGTTGCACAGATACCGATAATAGTATTGGTATCGGTGCCGATACCGAGCATTTACATGAGTACTTGAACTCGTGCAAATGCTCCGATGCTCAATCCGATACCTCCTCGCAGGTCCGCTGATAGGCCAGTACAGCCGGCCCTGTTGTACTGAGCCCGGCGTCCTCAGCGTAGCAGGGGGAGGGGTTCGGGCAGCCTCACAGATGATCGGTGCGGCTGTGGGGGCAGTTATAAGCACCAATCTCCCTGTATAGCTATCAATAAAGCAGTTGACAGCCACTTCTCCGCCTCTCCCTCCTGCGCCTGCATTAAAAGCTATACAGGGAGATTGGTGCTTATAACTGCCCCCATCACCGCACCCCTGATTATCCCATATGTCCTCCTTCAGCTCCCCATGTCCTCTGCTGGCTCCCCAGATCCTCCATGTGCTCCTCTTGCTCTCCGGGTCCTCCTCCGGTCTCCCCCTCATCCCAGATCTGTCAAGATGGAGAGCGGAGAAAGAAGCCAGTATATATGTAATTTACCAGCTCCTTCCTTTTCTGAATGCACATGAGTCAGTGATCACTGAGTGTACATTTATAACTGACACTGAGCACCGTAAACCATGTTTGCTATGCTTCCGTTTATGAATGATCAGGAGCCTATGTCTCCTGTCCATTCATCTCCAGTGCAGCTGAGACTGCAGAGAAATGGACTGGGGAATTTGTGTCCTTGGTTCCTTTCCCTGTCTTAAAAGGGAGATGTCAGGGGTCTGTTTAGACCCCTGATATCTCACCAAAGCCCCCTCCAACAGGGCTGATAAAAAAATAAAAAAATAAAAATAAATATTTAAAGGTTAAATTGTAAAAATAATGAAAAATAAAATATAAAAAAAAACACTGACACCATCCACCCCTCCCCCCCAAAAAAAGAAAACATTGTAAAAAAATAACAAAAAAATTGTAAAAAATAATACAAAAAATATATTGTAAAAAATAAAATTGTAAAAAAAAAAAAGTAAAAATAAAAAACTACTGACACAGTCCATGCCTCATCAGTGCCCATCAGTGCCACAAGTCAGTTCCCATCAGTGCTGCATATTAGTGCCTCCTCATCAGTGCCACCCCATCAGTGCCGCCTCATCAGTGCCACCCCATCAGTGCTGCCTCATCAGTGCCACCTTATTAGTGCCCACCAGTGCCACCTATCAGTGCCCATCAGTGCAATATTCCAATATAATCTTTACATATTTTTGTTTCCATCTTTTTTTAGGGAACGTACATTGTTCCTCTTCTAGAATCTGTTTTATATGATAAAACCCAATTTGAAAGACCAGACTCGTTCTATCCAGAACATTTCCTTGATTCACAGGGGGCATTTGTGATGAAGGAGGCTTTCATGCCCTTTTCAGCAGGTAATATACTGTATTTGAGAACAATTATGCAAAAATAATGTTTTCACAAATATACCATTACTGTAATTCACAATTTTACCTTATCCAAATATCGCTCATCCATTGTGGTCTGATAGAGTACCCAAAACCAAATGGCACACGGCACAGCCCATTCATCGGGGTCATATGGTCAGTGTAACATATAGGGCCTAATTCACTATATCGCGAATATGCGATCGCATAACGCTCAAAAACAGCGCCTATGAAAGCCAATTAGCATATCGCATAGGCGATCACGCGAGCGAGCGTAATTGCCGCAAATATGCCTTCTTATATGGGAATAGCTGATGTCAACTGGGCTTGAACCTGCAGAATCCATTGAATACTTGTATGAACATGATTTGCTTGAAAAAAGTGTCAACTGTAGTCGATAAGGGTATATTCTTCCGTATAAACGCCGTTAATGCGAGCGAGCGCACTAGCGGATACGCTATACGATTAACCGAAAGTATCCGCGACAAAAACTCGCAATACGCTAGCGTATAAGCGCTATATCACTTAATCCGGGATATACAATGTGACTGGTATACTGGGGCTACTTACCCGACACGGCACACGGTAAACCAAAACCCATGAGATAGTCTGGTGTTACCTACTCGCTATAAACCTATTCCATTTTAACACTTAATGTCATTACCATATAAACACTTTTGTAATAAAAACGTATTAACAAGAGTT
>BLSH010335826.1:231699-245889 GCA_018402905.1 Glandirana rugosa
AGGTCGCGCCTAGACTTTACGGGCCTCCTGCAGGTACCTGCAGGAGGTGACGCGTACGAGGGCGCGCGGGGGACCGCCGTCGCCGCCGCGCGCGCGCACGTGCGAGTGAAGGGGTTAACCAGCAGGGGGCAGTGAAGGGGTTAATAAATGTTCCCTGGGTGTGTTCTAACTGTGGGGGGGCAGGGCTGGCCGGGACATGACAGATCTCACTGATCCCAGTGACAGGGATCAGTAGATCTGGCATGTCCCCTGTCACAGAACGGGGAACCGCCGTGTTTACAACGGCGGTTCCCCGTTCTGAGGCTCCTAAAGGTGATCGGCGGGTCCGGGCGGACATCGAGTCCGCCCGACCCGCGGGCACGCTCGCGCAGCGTGCGGCGTGCACGCGCGCGCGCCGCCGCTGCCGCCAGGGGGCGCGCGGGAGCATGCGCAGTGGAGGACGTCCATGGACGTCCTCCGGGCATTTCAGATCCGCGCTGGAGCCGTACTTTGGCTATAGCGCGGATCTGAAGTGGTTAAAGGTGCTACTCCAATGTTGGGCATCTGTATGTGGCCAGGCTGTGTAAAAGTCTCACACATGTTGTATCGTCATACTCAGGAGGAGTAGCAAAATGTGTTTTGGGGTGTCATTTTTGCTATGTACATGCCATGTGTTGGAAATATGTTATAAATGGACAACTTTGTGTAAAAAAAATGCGGTTTCATTTTTTTCCCACATTTTCTAAAAACTTCTGGAAAAAAATGACATGTTCAAAAGACTCATTATGCCTCATAGATTATGCATTGGGGTGTTTGCTTTCCAAAATGGGGTCATTTTGTGGGAAATTCCATTGTCCTGGTGCTCCAGGGCCTTCAAAAATGTAATAGGTGGTTGAGAAATGAGATGTGTAATTTAAGCTCGTAGAACGCTTAAAGGTGCTACTCCAATGTTGGGCATCTGTATGTGGCCAGGCTGTGTAAAAGTCTCACACATGTTGTATCGTCATACTCAGGAGGAGTAGCAAAATGTGTTTTGGGGTGTCATTTTTGCTATGTACATGCTATGTGTTGGAAATATCTTATAAATGGACAACTTTCCTCAACACCCCTTGAGGTATTTCAAAGAATTTTTATTCTAAGTATTGCCTAGAGAGGTTTAGCAAGAGTACAAACAATCAATTAGACAACAACATTATATATACAATAGCTCACAAAAGTGAGTACACCCCTCACATTTTTGTAAATATTTTATTCTATCTTTTCATGTGACAACACTGAAGAAATTACACTTTGCTACAATGTAAAGTAGTGAGCGTACAGCTTGTATAACAGTGTATATTTGCTGTCCCTTCAAAATAACTCAACACACAGCCATTAATGTCTAAACCGCTAGCAACAAAAGTATGTACACCCCTAAGTGAAATCTATCTATCTTTATGCATGCTTTGGCCAATCAACAGGCGGCATTCTGCCGCCATTTGAATGCATTATGAGGCATGCAAAGTTCCCGCGAACGCCCCATAATGTTCGGGAAAACCCGAACAAACGGACACCCGATGTTTGAATCGAGCGTGAGTTCGACTCAAACCGGGAGCTCATCCCTACTAGTGATGACAAAAGGTATTTAGCAGTTTAGATTTACTAAAACTATTGCATTTCCATGTTCTGTGTAGTGCAGGAAACCAGATATAGTGAATGCAGGGTGCTGAGTTTAGTAACACTTTAAGTTTCCTTGGCCGACCATTGTGTCTACAGTCCCCCAATGTTGCCTGTTCTTTGTGCCTCTTCAAAAGAGCTTGAGCAGCACATCTTGAAGCCTCAGTATACATTGAAATCTTTGCCTAGGAGAGGCTTTGCTGATGCACTATAACTATCTTGTGCTCAGTCTTGCCATGGTGTATGACCTGTGACATGAAACGGTCTTCAACAACCTTACCTTAGTAGCAGAGTTTAGCTGTTCCTCAACCAGTTTTAAGATTCCCACACAACTGTTTCTGTTACAGTTAATGACTGTGTTTCAACTTAGATATGAAATTGATGATCATTAGCACCTGCTTATATAACCTGATATAATTGGTTAATCATACACCTAATTCTAATCCTACAAAATCCCTGACAATTGTAGAAAGTGTGCAAGTGCAAGAATTGATGCTGATTTGGGGTAGTCACACCAAATATTGAACAAACAAAAAGTCTGGTGCTAGAGGGCTGGGACACAAGGTTGGTCTGGGATAAACATCCAAATATTGATTTGGTTTAGATTTTTCTTCTGTTCGTTCACTTTGAATTGTGTAAATTGATATAAACAATTAAAATATATATTTTTGAAAGCATTCTTACTTTACAGCATTTCTTCACGCCTGCCCAAAAACTTTGCACAGTACTATGTATACATACACGGGCATTCACAGGTAGATGCAAGAGGGGGGGCAAATCAGGGATCAAATCGGGGGTTCCCCACTCGGTTCTTATCCTTTCAGGTACACAGTTTAGCAGGGCCGGTGAATGCTGGTGCGAGGAGTGGGACAGCAAAGGCCTCAAGGGGTGAGCAGGATGGCCTCACCTGGTCTACATATTTCGAGCGAGCGGCCCAGGAGACAGAGACTGTGGGAAAGGAGAGCAGCAAGACGCCAGGAACAGTGGGCACAGAGTCCCCGCTGCTTCCCAGAGCCTGGAACACCTGGACTCCTTAAACCTCTTCACTGATCCCAGGCCCGGAGGACAGACTGACCAGGGGTTCAGAGATCAAGTACGGGCAGGAAATGCAAGCAGCCAGGGACCGCTCCATGTCACATCATAGATCCGATGGAAGGAACAGAGCACCTCCTGTCCTCACCCAGAATGAAAATGGGTCTTTCCAGTTGCTGGCCATCATGGACATCCTACTGGCATGCAAGGTACTGTACTAAGCATTACACACACCACTGGGACATAGAGACACTAGAGGGACTGCAGACAGGGCTAGGGGTCTCTCTCTCTGCCCCCCCTCTCTCTCACCCCCATCATCCCTCTATGTCACCCCTCTGTCTTTCTCACCCCCTATCTCTCTGTCATCCCCTCTGTCTCTCTATGTCACCCCCTCTCTCTCTGTCACCCCCTGTCTCTCTCTGTCACCCACCTCTCTCTCTGTCACTCCCTTTCTTTCTGTCACCCCCCTCTGTCTCTCTCTGTCACCCCCCCCCACATGTATGCAGTCTCTTACAATCTCTTGTGCCATGTCTGCAGTCTCTTACAGTCTCTTGAGCCGTGTATGCACTTTTTGACAGTCCCTTGGGCCATGTATGCAGTCTCTAATCGTCACTTCTGCCATGTCTGCAGTCACTTACAGTCTCTTGTGCCACGTATGCGGTCTCTGGCCATCTCCTGTACCATGTCCACAGTCTCTGACCATCTCCTGTACCATGCCCACAGTCTCTGACCGTCTCCTGTACCATGTCCACAATCTCTGACCATCTCCTGTACCATATCCGCAGTCTCTGACCATCTTCTGTACTACGTCTGCAATCTCTGACCATCTCCCGTATTATGTCTGCAGTCTCTAACCATCTCCTGTACTACATCTGCTGTCTGACTGTGATAATGTGATAATGACATTGTCAAAAAGGGGCACAGCATGGGTGACCATATATATAGTGTAGTAAACTACACTGAGTAAACCCCTCACATTTTTGTAAATGTTTTATTATATCTTTTCATGTGACAACACTGAAAAAATGACACTTTGCTACAATGTAAAGTAGTAAGTGTACAGCTTGTATAACGCTGTAAATGTGCTGTCCCCTCAAAATAACTCAACACACAGCCTTTAATTTCTAAACCGCTGGCAACAAAAGTGAGTATACCCCTAAGTGAAAATGTCTAAATTGGGCCCAAAGTGTCAATATTTTGTGTGGCCACCATTATTTTCCAGCACTGCCTTAACCCTCTTGGGCATGGCGCTCACCAGAGCTTCACAGGTTGCCACTGGAGTTCTCTTCCACTCCTCTATGATGACATCAAGGATGGTGGATGTTAGAGACCTTGTGCTCTTACACCGTCCATTTGAGGATGCCCCACAGATGCTCAATAGGGTTTAGGTCTGGAGACATGCTTGGCCAGTCCATCGCCTTTACCCTCAGCTTCTTTAGCAATGCAGTGGTCATCTAGGAGGTGTGTTTGGGGTCATTATCATGTTGGAATACTGCCCTGCAGCCCAGTCTCCGAAGGCAGGGGATCATGCTCTGCTTCAGTATGTCACAGTACATGTTGGCATTCATGGTTGCCTCAATGAACTGTAGCTCCTCAGTGCTGGCAGCACTCATGCAGCCTGGACCATGACACTCCCACTACCATGCTTGACTGTGGGCAAGACACACTTGTCTTTGTGCTACTCACCTGTTTGCCACCACACACGCTTGACACCATCTGAACCAAATAAGTTTATCTTGGTCTAATCAGACCACAGGACTTGGATCCAGTAAGTCTTGCCCTTAGTCTGCTTGTCTTCAGAAAACTGTTTGTGGGCTTTCTTGTGCATAATCTTTAGAAGAGGCTTCCTTCTTGGATGACAGCCATGCAGACCAATTTGATGCAGTGTACGGCGTATGGTCTGAGCACTGACAGGCTGACCCTCAACCCATTCAACCTCTGCAGCAATGCTGGTAGCACTCATGCGTCTATTTGCCAAAGACAACCTCTGTATATGACACTGAGCACGTGCACTCAACCCCTTTGGTCGACCATGGCAAGGCCTGTTCTGAGTGGAACCTGTCCTGTTAAACCAATGTATGGTCTTGGCCACCATGCTGCAGCTCAGTTTCAGAGTCTTGGCAATCTTCTTATAGCCTAGGCCATCTTTATGTAGAGCAACAATTCTTTTTTTTAGATACTCAGAGAGTTCTTTGCCACGAGGTGCCATGCTGAATTTCCAGTGACCAGTATGAGAGACTGAGAGCAATAAAACCAAATTTAACACACCTGCTCCCTATTCACACCTGAGATTTTGTAACACTAATGAGTCACATGACACTGGAGAGGAAAAAATGGCTAATTGGGCCCAGTTTGGACATTTTCACTTAGGTGTATACTCACTTTTGTTGCCGGCAGTTTAGACATTAATGACTGCGTGTTGAGTTATTTTGGGGGGACAGCACATTTACACTGTTATACAAGCTGTACACTCACTACTTTACATTGTAGCAAAGTGTCATTTCTTCAGTGTTGTCAAATGAAAATACATAATAAAATATTTACAAAAATGTGAGGGGTGTACTCACTTTTGTGAGATACTGTATATATATATATATATATATATATATATATTGTGAGAAGATTGGGGTGATTAAACTCAAGCAGAAGGTGCATTTACAATGAGTTGCGCCAGTCCAAACTGTAATTTAGGGTGTGGCAGCCCACTTTTATTGAATAAATGAAAAGTTCACGTGTACATCAGTTGCCCGCTCAGGGGTTTCTTCCACATAACATGCAGGGGTTTCTTCCACATAACATACATAAAGGAAAATACCAAGTACCTGGCTCACGTGTCGGCAGCACTGCTGCTCCTCTTACCAGTCCTTTTGACTGTGTTATTCAGCTCTCTTGGAACACTTGGCTCTCTAGCCTTCAATTGCAGCACCCTGCTCCATGGCTCACCTCTGGCCTAAGGATTGGGGTTCTCCTGACATCCCTGATAGGAGCAGACCTGACTGCTGGAACCAAGACCTGCTGTCTCTTGGCTTCCGGCTGGGTCCCCTGACCCCTCAATGAGACCTCTGTTTCGTGGCTTCTGGCTGGGCCCTCTGACCCCTCAATGAGACCTCTGTCTCATGGCTTCTGGCTGGGGCCCCCCTGATCCTGGGTGAGACCTTCCCTCTTTCACACTGGTAGCAGTCTACAAACTGAAAGCTGTCTCCAAAATGGGAGCTCTAAGCAATTCTCAAACCTGATTATATTATGACCGTGCACACCTGTGTAGTGAGCCAGGTTGCAGGCGTCTAGCAAAACCTGGACCCAGGATTGAATGTTCTGATTCAGAACTACAGAATCTGGAGAAATGCTAGTTCTGAACCTCGCATTAACCCTTAATGAGACTCCTGGGTCACTTTTTCTTATATACTTATAGTGACAGAGCCTCCCTCTGTCACAATATATTCACATACTGTACCTCCACACAGAATCCTTCTCAACAGCATGCTGGTAGAGTACAGGCTATTCAGGCTGTGGCTGCTTTCTAAAGAAAACAGCGACTGGAAGAACTTTTACACCGCTTGTTTTGATGCATCTGGAATGTATTCAGCTGATTAAACTGACAGTTAAATTGGTACTTAGGTCCCATTCACACCATTGCACCACCTTATACCTAACACACCAAAAAGGTGCTGCCATGCCTTATGCTGCGCTGCAATCCACATCTGTTGGCAAGGTGAGCTAGGGTGTAATTCAGAATGAACCATGCATTACCACAATGCAATGGTGTGAGCAGCTTGTTAAAAATTAAACATCACTTAACATATACATGTTGAATAAAGTGGGATCGTAAGGAATAAATTATAAAAGAGAAAGTATTTCATGAACAGAACAAGTTGATTGCTGCTCTGTAAAAATAATATGGACTGACCCAAATAAAATATTAAATATGGGAGGGGTAGGAAGATGTCCGGATGATGTAAGAAGTGGGCAGCCAATAATGCAAATGTGGACAGAGTGTGAACCCTTGTATGTAAAGGTTTCTGGGGACAATCCCCGGACTGATGACACTGCTCTTGGAACGAGTCTGTCCTAGGTTTTGTCCCCGGATTGGATATGAACCCCGGCAATTTCAGTCAGTGCAGAATTAAAAAAAAAAAATCTGAATTACACACTGCCGCTCTGCCGCTCCTACTAGCTCAGGGGGGGGGGGGGTGTATTTTTTCCATTATCTGTGCGTCTTTTGTGCTGCGTAGGATCATGTATATATAGGCGATCCTATTGTATTTCTGGGTATCAGAGCCGATCAGTGGGTCCAGCGGACTCAATGTCCACCAGTACCCACCGATCGTTCTGCACACATGCAGAATGGCGCTCTGCCTATTACACAAGGCAGATCACCGTTCTGTCAGTATGGAAGACATTGATCCTGTGTTCCTGCAAAGCAAGGACCGGGGTCTAAGCCTTACCTTAGTTAAAGCCCCTCCCCCACAGTGAGAAAACACTGGCTAGGCACACATTTAACCCTTTGATTGCCTTAGATATTAACCCCTTCCCAGCCAGTGTCATTAGTACAGTGACAGTGCATATTTTTAGCAATGATCACTGTATTAGTGTCACTGGTTCCCACAAAGTCTCAAAAGGTTCACTTTGGGTACGATTTGTCCGCCGCAATATCGCAGTCCCGCTATAAGTCGCTGATTGCCGCCATTACTAGTAAAAAAAAATATGTCCCCGGATTTAATTTGAAAATCTGGTTACCTTATTGTATGCTCAAATGTAATGTCATCATTAAAAATAAACCTCATCAAGCAGCTTACTTCAACAAATGAGCAGAACCCATTTTAACCACTTCAGCCCCAGAAGGATTTACCCACTTCATGACCAGGCCATTTTTTGCGATATGGCACTACGTCGCTTTAACTAACACTTGCGCGGTCATGCAACGGTGTACCCAAGCAAAATTGATGTCCTTTTTGGCCCACAAACAGAGCTTTCTTTTGGTGGTATTTTATCACCTCTGAGGTTTTTATTTTTTGCGCTATTAACAAAAAAAAAGAGCGACAATTTTGAAAAAAAAAACAATATTTTTTACTTTCTGCTATAAAACATTTAAAAAAAAATGTAAAAAGATTACCGGTAATTTCTTCATCAATTTAGGCCGATATGTATTCTGCTACATATTTTTGGTAAAAAAGAAAATCGCAATAAAGCGTATATTGATTGGTTTGCGCAAAAGTTATCGCGTCTACAAAATAGAGGATAAATTTATGGCATTTTTATTATTTATTTATTTATTACTAGTAATGGCGGCGATCTGATTTTTTTAGTGGGACTATGACATTGCGGTAGACAGATCAGACACCTAACTGACATTTGTGACACTTTTTTGGGAAGCAGTGACATTATTACAGTAATCAGTGCTAAAAATATGCACTGTTATTGTATTAATGACTCTGGCAGGGAAGGGGTTAATGTCAGGGGCGATCAAGGGGTTAAATGTGTTTCCTGTTTGCGTTTTCTAACTGTATGAGGGACTGTGTGACTGGCGATATACACAGATCTGTCTTCCTGCATAGTAGAAAGACAGGATCTGTGCGATCTCCCCTCTCAGAACGGAGATCTGCCTTGGTTATACAGGCAAATCCCAGTTCTGTCACTGCGGGGAACGATCAAGGGTGGCCAACGGATATCGAGTCCACCCCACCCGTTGATTGGCTCCCCTGCTGGTCAATGGGAGCGCGCCCACAAAAGCGGATGCGCGAGCTGACATACACCTGCGGCGATTTGTGCGATCGAGCCACCTAGACACAGTATAACTGCGGCAGCTGGTCGGCAAGTGGTTAAAGTATTGCATTTTTCCCTGTATTGAGAGTGTATAGTACAGCCTTTCTCAACCTTTTCAACAGGGAGGAACCCTTGAATTTGGTCTCGGGGAACCCCTGCTAAAATTTAAAAATCTACAGCTCATGATACATTAGTGTGATTGTCAATGGGAAGAATGCCCCTTACACTTGTGGTCATTGGGAAGAATTACCCCCTTATAGACAGCTAAAAAGATCAATGATGTCAGTGGGATTTTATCTGAGAGGTAGAAATTGACCATTGCTCAAGGAACCCCTAGCAACCTCTGAAGGAACCCTGGTTGAGAAACCCTGGTATAGTATATCAATAAATGCTTTAGATCTAACATATCTCTTTTCTCATTGATGAGTTATCTGTCTTGTACAAGTGCAGGAGTGAGGATACTCTAGGAAATTGCATTTTGCACAAATGTATATATTCATTAATTCATCAATCATGATTGCCTGCCAAATTGTCCACAAATCAAACAAATCCACTAGCAAAAGTGTTCAAATTTGAATAGTTTTCAAATTTCCTAAGAGAATAAAATAGAATAGAAAATAAAAGAACAGAATAGAAAAAAAAAAGAATAGACTAGAATAGAATATAACAGAAAATAAAAGAATAGAATATAATAAAGTAAAACAGAACAAAATAGAATAGAATAAAATAGAAACAAATAGACTAGAATAGAATTACATAGACTATAACCATCTTTCAAATTGCAAATAGAATGAATTTGAATACATAAGAAAAGAATAGAAGAATAAAATAGAAAAAATAAAGAATAGAATAGACTATAATAGAATAGAAAAGAATAGAATTACAAAAAACAATAGAATAGAATAGAGATAATATAACCATTTCCCAAAATTCAAATATGAATAGAATAGAAAAGAGCAGATTTGAATAGAAAATAACAGAATAGGAGACGCATGCGCGAAGCTCTGCATGACGGACATGCCGCTGTAGAGCTCCGCACCTGAGAGGGAGATACGGCCGCTGACATAGGAGCCCATCGCAGCAATCCAGCTCCCACAGACTCCGAACGACCCCGGGCACACTCAGGACTAACCAGGATGGTCCTGGTACACTCCAAACCGAAACCCAAAGCCAAATCCATACGAGAGGTCCTGGCTTGGGCCTCCGCCAAGATGGCGCCGGACACGCCGCGCGGGTTCTCAACGATCCCCTCGGATGAAGCCCCTACCGCATCCAGACGAGTCCGACTATGAGCCCTCCGCTACCCCAGTAAGCTCTCCCAGGACACGAACGCTACAACCAGACATGTTAAGTCAGATAGAATCCATGCTTCAGAGGGCCCTTAAGCAGACCTCTGACCAGATTACTGAGCGCCTCACTAAGGAGATTAGAGAGCTGGGCCACCGTACAGCTGAACTAGAACAGAAAGTAGATGAGCTGGAGGTCACTGTTCATAATCAAGCAGATGAACTAGAAGCTATTAGAGAGGAGAATCTTTCCCTACTCACACAGTTGGAGGACTTTGAAAACAGGGCCCGCAGGTCCAACTTGCGCATCAGGGGGATCCCTGAGACAGTAGTGGATTTGCAGTCCACTATCACGGCCTTATTCCAGGAGCTAGTCCCCTCTATACCTATGGAAAGACTAGAGATGGACAGAATTCACAGAGCCCTAGCCCCCCGCAAGAAAGATGGCCCCCCACGAGATATTATTCTCAAACTGCACTACTACCGCACCAAGGACCAGATTATGCAAACGGCCCGCCTCAAGGGGGCGCTGCGGTTCCAGGGTCATGAGTACCAAGTGTTTGCAGACTTATCTCCCACCACTATCGCTAAACGCAGGGCCATGAAGCCGCAGCTCCAAATTCTACTAGAGAATCACATCCCTTACACTTGGGGATTCCCTTTCTCTCTGAAATTCACATATAAAGGTCGCAAGCATATCTGCAAATCTCAGGATGATCTCCAGTCTCTTTTACAGGAACTCCAGCTCGCCGGACCCCCGTCTACTCCAAGGGATCAACGCCAAAGACGCCGCTCAGCCTCCAGCTCACCCCAGAAAGCCCACGCCTACTCTTTGGAAGCTGATGACCGCAATCTCCACAAACGCACCAGGCGCTCCTCTCCTACAACTTCACCTCCTGAATACATGGACTGAGGACTAAGGTAATACCTAACTAACTTCTGCACCTCACACCAGAGGGACTCCTCATCTTGGCAACCCTATTCCCAAGAAGAGGACTCTCACTTACCAGCCTCAACCGGCTATTTAGCCTCAACTCCTACCCAAGGCCTGGAACTACACTACCTTTACCGCCTTCAACTGAGGAGACCCCTTCTCAAGGCCTGAAGTGCTCCAAGTACACCTCCCTTTCTCCTACATCTATCCCCGGGGACTTCCTATAGCCCCCTGAAAGAAGCCTTTGGCCACTTTGGATATCCCTACCTTACGGAGAACATTACCCAACCCCCAACCGAGGGCAGACTGCTCAGCCACTCCCACCCCTCTCTCACGACCCTCCTGGAACCCCCCAAGCTACTAACCACAGATCAGGGGGTTGTCCCCTCCCGCAGCACCTACTTTGGCTGGGGATACACCACCTTTGGATGGAACCTATCAAAACTGAACTCAGGATAGGGGCACTTACCCCAATGGTATGAATCGAACACCCCAGCCTAGCACTTTGTTTTTTGACCATTATTTCAAGAGTCTGACCTCTTGTGGCACCTGTTATGGAACTTTTACCAAGTCCTGATGTTGGGGGCCCACACCTACCCAGACCTCCACGGTCTCCCCACTATGTTCTACAGTTATTGTTAATGTTTTGTTATTGTCATGTTTGCCTCTTGCATCACCTCCTACCTATCTCGCAAGTACTACCCCATACGGGGCCTGCTTCCTCACAGTCTCTTCCTGGCCTAGGCCCACCTCACCCTCCTGGCCTGACCTCATCATGACCAGACTTTGGGCCCACCTTCCCTCACTCCATCCCCCCTGACATGGGTCACATACCCTACCAAGCCACCCTCATCCTTTCCTGACTGGATCCCCACAAATACCAGTGTTGTAGACAGCTCCTATTTTCAAGCCCATCTTACATAATGCTACTAAGGCCCTAGTCTCTCCCTCTCAGACTGTCACTGCTGCCTCCACCTTTGCTCTTAGGGTACCCCTACGGCTCCCTCTGAGCAAACCTCCCCACCGAGTCGGGTGCTTTTTGCCCCCCGGTGGGACTTCTGCCTCGCTCACCCACGCATCTCTCATGGACCTTCCTGGTCCGATGTTTCTTCTTATCTCATCCTATCTCTCTGCTCCCTATTTCTCCCTATTTTCCTTCCCCCCGGCTCACCTTCTCTTACTCCTTTTCCTGGGGAGGTCCGGTCGCCTCCCTCTCTACCATTTATAAGCCTTCATTCCCAACTCCATCATGGCCCCCTTGAATATCCTGACATTAAATGTTCAGGGTCTAAATATACCCCAGAAACGAGTCAAAGCCTTTCGGACTTTCGCTTCCCTTAAAGCCCACGTGGTGTGCCTGCAGGAGACCCATTTCTCCCAAAACTCGACCCCCAAGTTCTTTCACAACTCCTATCCTCAAACCTTTACCGCCTCCGCAACCTCTAAGCAGAGAGGGGTCATGATTGGTGTCCACAGATCCGCCCCCTTCACGCTCAATAAAGAAATCAAGGATCCTGAGGGGAGATACCTAATCATCACAGGCACTTTACTAGAAGAAAATGTCACTATAGTGTCCTACTGCGCCCCCAACCAGAATCCCAACGCATTCCTGGCCCATCTCTTTTCGGTCATTGATCACCATAAACAAGGTACCTTACTGATTGGAGGAGACTCCAACCAGGTAATCTACCCCTTCCTGGACAAATCCCCCCCTTCCTGGACAAATCCCCCTTCTCCCAAACAGCTCCTCCATCTAAGCTTTCCTTCAAACTTCTGCTTCATAGACACTCTCTTATTGACTCCTGGCGGGAAATGAACCTCACGAAGAAACAGTTCACCTTCTACTCACACCCCCACAAGGTCTCGTCGCGCATTGATCACCTCCTTCTCACAGTAGGTACCACTCCAACAATCTTAGAGTCCAATATCCTCCCTATTGTGTGGTCGGATCACTGCGCAGTCCTGACCTCTACTGAATCCCTAATTCCAAAACAATCCGATCACTCCCGGTGCCTAAATGACACCATCCTCACACATCCTTCCCACAAAATAGATATTGAAAAAGCTCTAACTAACTTCCTTCAAGAGAACAATACTAACGACATTTCACCCCTCACCCAGTGGGAAGCCCATAAACCTGTGATCCGGGGAGCCTTGATCAGTAAAGCCTCTCATATCAAAAAGACCAGACGTGATCTCCATAAACATCTGGACAGCCAATTTCTTAACGCACACAATGAATTCCTAGCTAACCCCACCGACCCCAACAGACAAGCACTGGACAAAGCCCAACTAGAACTAGATCTTTTTCTCACTGAGGCTGCAGACAAGGTCCTCCGTCGACAGCAACACAAATTCTTTACCAAGAGCAATAAGCCAGATACGTTTCTGGCCCTATCCCTACGTAACCTCGACCGCCCTCGCAAGCCGATCCGTCTCAAAACTTCCAAGGACACCTACACGAGCAACCCCGTCAAAATTGTGGCCCACTTTCGCAGACACTTAGCAGCCCTTTACAAAGCAGATCCCTCTTTTAACTCTGCCCGGGCCGAATCCCTGCTCTCTAGTATCACCCTTCCCACCCTCACTACCACTGAGAGAGACTCCCTAGATGAACCATTCACACTTCAAGAAGTCCTCTCTGCCATCAAATCACTGAAAAACAACAAGAGACCAGGCCCCGATGGCTTTACAGCCGTGTATTACAAGCATTTTGCACACATCTTTTCTCATTTTCTCTTTTCTCATTTTGCATCATCCCGTACTCGCCAACGCCCTCAATGCTGTCCGGTCCGGCTCTTTATTTCGCCCTGAGTCCCTCTCGGCTGTTGTCTCCATGCTGCCCAAACCCTCCTCTGATGACTCCTCCTGGGCTAACTACCGCCCGATCTCATTACTCAACCAAGACATCAAACTTATGGCCAAAATTCTAGCCGCCCGTCTTAACAAGCTGGTAGGCTCTCTTATTCACAAGGACCAGGTGGGATTTATACCTGCCAGGCAAGCTGGGGACAACATCCGTAGGGTGACACTCTTAACCCACATAGCCCGCTCCCGCAATATCCCCACATGCCTATTGTCCTTGGACATTAGAAAGGCTTTCGATACTCTCTCCTGGCCCTACTTAACCCTAGTATTGAAAAAATGGGGATTCGGTCCCCATTTCCAGACCTGGATCACATCCCTTTACTCCTCCCCGTCAGCCTGCGTGAGATATGCAGGCTTCAAGTCTGACCCTTTTCCTATCTGCAGAGGCTCCCGTCAGGGATGCCCCCTGTCCCCCCTCCTCTTTGCCCTGGCTATTGAGCCCCTAGCACAATTGATTCGATCAAATCCGAACATAAAGGGAATTGAGGTGGTCCTGCAGCAGGCGTTTCTCCGTTTCAAACACCACTACAGGGGGGTGGAGTTAAGGGAAATACAAGCCTAAACTAGCTTAGTTAACACGATCCCCGAGTTATCGGTCCCGTTTCTCCTCCCCCCTGTCCCCCGTAGGGACTGCCCTCGGAGACGTCTATCCTTTTCCCAGTCTGAACTTCG
>BLSH010335826.1:266344-277412 GCA_018402905.1 Glandirana rugosa
TCTAGGCTCCTACTCCACATCCACCCCCCCTTCCCATTTTTTTTTTATTTGATTTTCATTTATTTTCCCTATCCCCATTTTTTTGTAGGGCACTTGCCCTACTCTTACCCCATTTTACTTCCTTTTGCAGCCCTCTAGCACTTGCCAGGACTTTGTTACAGCCATTTATGTGCCTAAAAGTTCGGGTCCCCATTGACTTCAATGGGGTTCGGGGTCCTGGATAAAGTTCGGGCAAGGTTCGGTGCCGAACCCGTACTTTTTCCTAAAGTTTGTTCGGACCCGCAGAACCCGAACGTCCAGGTGTTCGCTCAACTCTAGTAGGGGTTCTAAGTAATTTTCTAGCAAAAAATATTGTATTTTAACTTGTAAACAACAAGTGTCAAAAATGGCTCCGGGGTTGAAGTGGTTAAGGTATGAGCATGCACTACAGACACAGATTTAGTCGGTGTGATATATAACATCTTTATACATGAAAAAAAAGTTTCATAAACAAACAAAAATATCGCTTTTTGACAAACAGGAGTGCAAACCCAAAAATCTGTAAATTCTATTGGCTATAATACCATTGCACATATTACCTGAATTTATTACCAACATTAAATATTAAGAAAAAATATAAGAAAAGCCTTTTTCTTAACCACTTCAACCCTGGAAGGA
Source organism: Glandirana rugosa (assembly GCA_018402905.1). Taxonomy (NCBI): domain Eukaryota; kingdom Metazoa; phylum Chordata; class Amphibia; order Anura; family Ranidae; genus Glandirana; species Glandirana rugosa. The sequence goes on from BLSH010335826.1 coordinate 267,002, forward strand.
TTTATCCACTTCCTGACCAGGCCATTTTTTGTGACATGGCACTGCGTCACTTTAACTGACAATTACGCGGTCGTGCCACATTGTACCCAAACAAAATTGACGTCCTTTTTTCCCCAAATAGAGCTTTCTTTGGTGGTATTTGATCACCTCTGCGTTTTTTTATTTTTTGAGCTATGAACAAAAAATACAGACCGACAATTTTGAAAAAAAAAAATTTTTTTTTACCTTTCTGCTATATTACTTATCCAAAAAAAAATATAAAAAAACGAATGTATTCATCAGTTAAGTCTGATATATATTCTTCTAAACTTTGGGATAGATTTAGGGATTTTTGTTTATTTTTTTTTTATTGTTTTTACTGGTAATGGTTATCTACGTTTTTAAAAATACTCCAATCCGCATCCTTAACTCTTCTTTAATAAACTAGACCAAGCGCTGGGCTCCTTTATTTGGAAGGGAGCAGTTCCTAGGGTAGCTAGGCTCACACTGCAACTTCCCGCATCAGAAGGTGGGTTGGCGCTGCCCAACTTTAAGAAGTACTATTGGGCTGCTGTCCTGGTGTCAGTGAGGTGGTGGTTCTTGCAGGATAGATCTAATCCAGTGGTAAACCTAGAGGTGGCCATACTGGGATCCTACTCCTAATTATGTAACTTTGTACACAGAGGCCATAAATCTAGCCCCCTGGCCACCACCCCTATGAAAACGGTAGCCCTGGTGTTCAGACAGGTCTCCATGTCCTTGGGGGGACCGGAGGGGATATCTCCCTACTCCCCACTGTGGGGCAAGCCACGACTGGAACAGCTGTGGAAGATCCCCAATACGCAGGTGTGGGCTCGGTACGGGGTCAGGACGCTGCAGGATATCATGCCTGGTGGGCATCTACTCACTTTTGCAGAGATTAAAAGTAAATTTCAGCTCCCACCCTGGATGTACTTCAGGTTTGTACAGCTTCGACATGCTGTTCGAGAGTAGTTTCCTGCCCCCGTCACCCTTGAGTCCCACTCGGTGGAACAGCTCCTTATCTACCGAATTATTGACAGGACACTGTCATCTATATATCTCAGACTGACCTGTGGGGGTGGAGGGGGGTCGGAGAGGGCTTTCCAGGCCTGGAGACGGGATATACCAGATCTGAAGGAGGAGGATTGTTCCGAGGGTCTTCAACAATATATCCCACTCATGATATCGGCTAGAGACAAATTCGTTCAGCTGAAGTTCAGGGTATATTATACACCCCAGAGAGTCTCAGTAATCTATCATACTGGAGATGAACAGTGCCCTAGGTGTCAAGGAGAAGTAGGGAATTTTATTCAGATGGTATAGCAGTGCCGCTCGCTCCAGTCCTTTTGGCAGGCGGTGGTTGCTGACATTAATAGAATTAGTGGACTATCTGTCCCTCTTGATCCTCGGATATTGTTGTTGGGGATTACGGACACTTTACCTACAAATACTCATGCCAAGCTATTTGTATTTTATGCAGCATATTATGCTAGGAAAACCATATTGCTCAATTGGAAAGCAACAGATCCTTCCCTGGCCTCAACATAGAAAAACTAATCAATGAGACTCTGCCTCTGTACAAACTGACGTATATGAGCCATAACTGCCCCAAAAAATTCCATAAGATCTGGTTGGCAGGGGTGGAGGCAGGGCACCTGACATTGTAACTATCTGCCTGGCCCCCTCTTTCCGTCCTCCCCTGGGGGGAACTTAATTCCAGTTATTTTAATTTTTTAATTTTTTATTTTTTGAATCCCAGCCTGGGGGACCCTCCTGGATCCCCTATAGGCTTCCTTCATAGATGACCCAGGCCCTTTTTACCTCTATCTCTATGCTCTCCCAGCTCCCTCCTTTCCGTCCCTCCCCGCCCCCCCCTTACCCCCCTCCCCTTCTTCCTCTCTCATCCTTGAATGGTCGCTATGGGTTACATTTCCATCTGGGTCAGGGGAAGTACTGGATCTGATGTGGTTCCTCTGAGCCAGGTTGTACTTACACCAGATGTATATAGTATCTTCTACCCTAAAATGGTATTTGTTATCCCTCCTTAGTACGTTATTTTGGGTCAATGGAACATATTGTGTGACGATGTACTTAATTATACCTTTACCTGCTGAAATTCACATGTAATTCAACATGTTATATTTGAATAAATATTCCTTCTGTTAAAAAAAAAAAAATAAGGCTCATCTTCAATGGGAGCAAGTCTTAGGCACTAGTCTTACTGAAAACCAATGGCACACAGCATTACAATCAGTAAATAAAGCAACCCAATGTTCTTCATTATGGGAAATTACTCAAAAAATACCCTTCAGATGGTATCTCACACCGGCAAAATTAGCATCGTTTGACCCTAAAAACAGCAATATTTGTTGGAGATGCAACTCAGCAATAGGCAGCATCTTCTACATATTATGGGATTGCGCGTTACTGCATCATTACTGGAAAGAAATATTCCAAATGATCCAGAAAATAACACAAACCCCCCTAACAGCATCAGCGGAACTGGGACTATTGAACCTGAGAATAGAAAACGTTCACTTCCACCTCAGACGTGTGGTAACTCACATATTACTAGGAGTAAGGTTAACTATCACGAGAATGTGGAAATCAACACAAACCCCAAAGATTGTAAACGCGATAGACCTAATAAAAACACACACTACAGTTATGAACTAATGCTGGCATCAAGCAAAGGTAACCTAGGTAAGGCACAAAGCATGTGGCATCCTTGGTATATTTGGACCAAGACCTTGTTAACTAAATACATTGATGATGCAGTTGGTACGTAATGGCTATACAGGTGAAAGCAATCAAAGGACACTGGAGGTAAGCAAATATGTGGTCCCATGGAAAAAAAGGCCAGTCCAGTGGGGCCGCATATTTGCATGTGATCGACGTGGAGTTAAACAAAAAATCACAGCCTCTTCTAAATCCTTAGTTTTTATTAACACCCTCATTATCTTTTCTCTCAGTAACGTGCATTGCATGCCCCCCCCCCTCCCCCATTAATTGACAGTGGGCTGACAATAGATTTCAACTTAATGAGACACACCACATTGCGCATGTTGTGGTGCTATGCAGTCTGTATCCATCGGCACTTACTGTACTTGTGCACTGGGGTGCCATTAAAATGAAAGCCATCAAAATGCACTACACATAGTGGCATTTTTTGCACAGCTACTGTACAAGGTGTGACAATTTAATTCCTGGAATGCCCATAGTGTAGTTCTATGGGGGTGAGTCACACAGCCATTTGCACTTGAGCACTTCTGGCATGTTCTAACTTGCATTCATCTGGGTCGCAGACCAGTGGGCTCAGTCTTTACAGAGTATTAGAAGAAATAAGATGTGTGTTGCACTGTAGGTAGAAATTGAGTGGCAGGAATCTGAAGTAGTGGATTAACATCAAATTTTGCATAAAACTTGGCAAAAGTGTGAAATGTAAGTTAAATATTCTATGAAGAAAGCAGGTGTTTGCACTGCATAGGCAGTTTAGGAAGGAGCTGGGAGATGTCCAGGATGATGTAAGAATTGGGCAGCCAAAAAAATGCAAATGTGGACAGAGTGCAAACCCTTGTACGCTCGGATTGAAGATTGAATGTGCAAATGATGGCAGAAGAATTCAACGTGAACAGGGAAATAGTGCAACAGATTTTACTGGAGGATTCGGGAATACCCGATTTCCGCAAAGACGGTGCATCGAATCTTGACAGAAGATGAGAACGAACATGTTGTTTTCAACAAAATGCCAGAGCATGCTGTGGAAAACACTTCTCCTGAAGAAAGCATGTACAGTACCTCACAAACGTGAGTACACCCCTCACATTTTTGTAAATATTTTATTATATCTTTTCATGTGATAACACTGAAGAAATTACACTATGCTACAATGTAAAGTAGTGAGTGTACAGCTTGTATAACAGTGTCAATTTGCTATCTCCTCAAAATAACTCAACACACAGCCATTAATATCTAAACCGCTGGCAACAAAAGTGAGTACACCCCTAAGTGAAAATGTACAAATTGGGGCCAAAGTGACAATATTTTGTGTGGCCACCATTATTTTCCAGCACTGCCTTAACCCTCTTGGGCATGGAGTTCACCAGAGCTTCACAGGTTGCCACTGGAGTCCTCTTCCACTCCTCCATGATGACATCACGGAGCTGGTGGATGTTGAAGACCTTGTGCTCCTCCACCTTCCATTTGAGGATGACCCACAGATGCTCAATAGGGTTTAGGTTTGGAGACATGCTTGGCCAGTCCATCACCTTTACCCTCAGCTTCTTTATCCAGGAAGTGTCGTCTTGGAGGTGTGTTTGGGGTCGTTATCATTTTGGAATTATGCCCTGCATCCCAGTCTCTGAAGGGAGGGGATAATGTTCTGCTTCAGTATGTCAAAGTACATGTTGGCATTCATGATTCCCTCAATGAACTGTAGCTCTCCAGAGCTGGCAGCATTCAGACCCAGACTATGAGACTCTCACCACTCTGCTTGACTGTAAGGAAGACACACTTGTCTCTGTACTCCTCACCTGGTTGCCACCACACACGCTTGACACCATCTGAACCAAATACATTTATCTTGGTTCTTATCAGACCATAGGACATGGATCCAGTGATCCATGTCCTTAGTCTGCTTGTCTTCAGCAAACTGTTTGCGGGCTTTCTTGTGCATCATTTTTAGAAGAGGCTTCCTTCTGGGACGACAGACATGCAGGCCAATTTGATGCAGTGTGCGGCGAATGGTCTGAGCACTGACAGGCTGACCCCCACACCCCTACAACCTCTGCAGCAATGCTGACAGCACTCAACTTCTTTGGTCGACCATGGCGAGGCCTGTTCTGCGTGGAACCTGTCCTGTTAAACCACTGTATGGTCTTGGCCACCATGCTGCAGCTCAGTTTCAGGGTCTTGGCAATCTTCTTATAGCCCAAGCGATCTTTATGTAGTGCAACAATTATTTTTTTCAGCTCCTCAGAGAGTTCTTTGCCATGAGGTGCCATGTTGAACTTCCAGTGACCAGTATGAGAGAGTGAGAGCAATAACACCAAATGTACACTCCCCATTTACACCTGGGACATTGTAACACTAACGAGTCACATCACACCGTGGAAGTAAAATGGCTAATTGGGCCCAATTTGGACATTTTCACTTAGGGGTGTACTCACTTTTGTTGCCAGAGGTTTAGACATTAATGGCTGTGTGTTGAGTTATTTTGAGGGGACAGCAAATCTACAGTGTTATACAAGCTGTACAGTCACCACTTTAAAATTGTAGCAAAGTGTAATTTCTTCAGTGTTGTCACATGAAAAGATAACATAAAATATTTACAAAAATGTCAGGGGGTGTATTTATTTTTGTGAGATACTGTATGTGTCATTCTCAGTTCAAAACCATACTGGTTCTGAACCAAGACTGGAACTCTGGCCTTATAAGTAGATTCCTGCCACGACATTCTCCTGCACATGATGCGTTAAGTGTTCACAAGTTCCTGGCCCAGAAATACATTCTGAAACTTAACCCACCACCTTATTCCCCTGATTTAGCACCCTGCAACTTTTGGTTCTTTCCAAAACTAAAAAATGCCCAAAATTTACACAGATTTAATGACATTCCAGACATCCAACACGCAGCAACAAAGATACTGTACATCGCTCTGGAAAGCAAATTCCAGGAATGTTACCGGCAGTGTCACAGTCATCTAGAAAAGTGTGTCTCTTCACAAGTTGACTACTTTAAAAGTGACAACAGCCACTAGTGTATAGGTAAGCAAACTTTTTTTTTTTTACTGACCATTCTGGGAATTACATTGTCACACATTACAGATGTGCAAATGATGTTGTATCTTTACCTTGGGTGTCTGAAGACCTAACCCACAAACTTCTAAATAGAATCAAATGCTTTATGTGCCGCTATGACCCTAACCCATTGAATAACGAAGGATAAAATAAAATAAAAAATCCAAATCTACTAATTTCCTTTTGCCACATTGCTATTCCTCCACTGATTTGTATCTTTGCATCTAAATCTCCTTGGTTGTTGTTGGTTTAATTTCATTTGCATACTTTGATGTTCACTGTACTTGTATGTGTAAATACACTGCTCAGAAAATGTAAGGAACACTTTTTTATCTTCAAAGTTTTTATTGTTGACACATCACACAAAAAGTGTATAACATGCTCTAATGTATGATGAACAGTACAACGTTTACAACGTTCAAAATGCATACAAGCAATGGACCGTTAACATTAGAAACTCATGGTGATGTAGAGTGTTATCACAGATCTAGGAGAAATAAGCCTCTGGGGTGTGCAGAGGTGCATATACTTGAGATACAAAGTAAATTAGGTGTGAAAAGAAAATATTGCATAGTGAGTCAGGTTGAACTCAGTAACAAAGACGTTACATAGTTAGTCAGGTTGAAAAAAGACACAAGTCCATCCAGTTCAACCAAAAAACAAAAAAAAAATCATCTATACATACATAGATATATAACCAAATAATCCCATATACAACCCTTCACCCACAGTTGATCCAGAGGAAGGCAAAAAACCCCAGCAAAGCGTGATCCAATTTGCTATAACGGGGGAAAAAAAATTCCTTCCTGATTCCCTGAGAGGCAATCTGATTCACCCTGGATCAACTTTACCTAAAAATGTTAGTACCCAGTTATATTATTTACATTAAGGAAAGAATCCAGGCCTTTTTTAAAGCAATCAACCGTGCTGGCCAAAACCACCTCTGGAGGGAGTCTATTCCACATTTTCACAGCTCTTACTGTAAAGAAACCTTTCCGTATTTGTAGATGAAATCTTTTTTCCTCTAGACATAAAGAGTGCCCCCTTGTCCTTTGTGATGACCTTAAAGTAAATAACTCAACACCAAGTTCACTATATGGACCACTTATATACTTGTACATGTTGATCATATCCCCCCCTTAATCTCCTCTTCTCAAGATAGAATAAATTCAGATCCTCTAATCTTTCCTCATAGCTGAGCTCCTCCATGCCTCTTATTAGTTTGGTTGCCCTTCTCTGCACTCTCCAGTTTCCCGATATCCTTTTTGAGAACTGGTGCCCAAAACTGAACTGCATATTCCAGATGAGGTCTTACTAATGATTTGTACAGGGGCAAAATAATGTCTCCATCTCTGGAGTCCATACCTCTCTTAATACAAGAAAGGATTTTGCTTGCTTTGGAAACCGCTTGTTCCACTCTAACACTCTACCTATGGTGTGAAAAAGAAGTGGGGGGGGAAACAAAAGAGGAAAGACTAAGACAGACATAGAAGTGAAAGAGAAAAAGGGAGGAGAAAACTGCGAGAGAGAGAGAGAGAGAGAGGTCGACGTTATCACATGGGCACGGGTCTGAAAGTGCCGTGTGCACTGGGGGTAGAAGTCAAGGTTCCAGAAGGGATTCATCAAAGCCCAAAGGCAAGAAGTGGTCCACCCAAGGTTGCCAGGTTTTAGATTCTGAGGAATTCTGTCTAGGATTGTGGCCTCAATTTTACTATGAATAGAGTTGAGCGAACACCTGGATGTTCGGGTTCGGTGGGTTCGGCCGAACTTCGCGAAAAGTTCGGGTTCGGTACCGAACTTGAACTGAACTTTACCCTGAACCCCATTGAAGTCAATGGGGACCCAAACTTTTCGGCACAAAATGACTGTAAAAAAGTCCTGGAAAGTGCTAGAGGGCTGCAAAAGGAAGTAAAATGATTTTAGAACAATAATCTGTCCCTTACAGCAACAGCAGGAACCTGACCCTATAGAACTAGAAGATGATTTTAGAACAATAATCTGTCCCTCTAAGCAGTAGACTCTACCTAGTCCAGTCAGATCATTCTGTAATGCAGGATGAGATGTTATTAGATCTGCAATCTGTCCCTAAAAGCAGTGGTAGTAGTAATCTCTACCTAGTCCACAATCAGATCGTTCTGTAATGCAGGATGAGATGTTATTATATCTGCAATCTGTCCTTCACAGCGCCGGCAGCATCCTCTCCCTACACTAGCCAGAGAGCATGTGACATGCAGCACTAAGTGACTCCAGCTTATAAAGAGGCTGGGTCACATGATGCACTGGCCAATCACAGCCATGCCATTAGTAGGCATGGCTGTGATGGCTTCTAAGGACAAATCAATGAAACGCTTGTTGATTGGCTGCCCTGCAGCTATTCAATATGCGTGATCAAATACTCGAACCCAGAACCCAAACTTTTTTTCAAATGTCCGGGTTCGGGTCCGTGTCACGGACACCCCAAAGTTCGGTACGGACCCGAACTTTACAGTTCGGGTTCGCTCAACTCTAACTGTGAATCATGGCTTGGGTGATTCTGTTTTTAATTTCAGTGATACATAATTTGGAGGACTTCCAGGCTCTCGCTATCGTTTGCTTAGCAGCTGTCATGACCTACAATCAGAGGCGGAGCTTGGCTCTAGTACGGTCTAAGGTAACATGGTTCAGCAGCGCAAGTGATGGGTCGGGGTCCAAAGTAACGTTAAGCAAAACAGAGATCATATTGAAAATTGTGGTCCAGAAGTGTCGTACAACAGGGTACGTGGGTACCCTCCCGGCTACAACCTCGAAAGCACACAGGGGGGTGTCCAGGCAAATATCTAGAGATCCTTGCCGTGACCAAATACCACCTCATTAGGACCTTATAGTTAGCTTCAAGTGCAATTATGTTTGAGAGGGAGAGTTGGTGGTCGTCCAGATATTATCCCAATTCTCTGATTCCAAGTCCACCTCCAAGTCACGGGACCACTGTGTAGCGCATGATGGTATACTAAATGGTGGGGACATGAGATGACCATATAAGCAGGATATGATGCCAGGGACGTGTGGATCTGAATTGCATATACCCTCGTACAAGGATAGGCTGTCAAGGGAGGAATGCATGTGAATAGTAGTTTGTGCAAAGAGGGCAATTTGGAGATAGATAGATGGAGATAAGTCGTATATGCGATGCAATCCAGCAGAGGACCAGGCTTAGAATGAGACTGGGTCATGGAAAGCAGGATAGAAGCTGGGGTGGTTAAAAAAATAGAGTAGTGGCGTGTGAGGGGATGTTAGTTTGAAGTGGCTCCGTAATTTATCCCAGGGTTGAAGGGAATGTTGGGTTACAGGGTTAGTTATGGGGCCTCAGTCTGATCGGACATCCAAAGCATGTTATTTACTGACAGAGGGTGTAGATCAATTGCCTCCACGCCCACCCAGAGTGGCGTCTCAACCTTCGCATGGTATAATGTGAGTAAGGCTAGCTGGTGGTGTTATAATAACAGAGAAAATGTGGGACCCCAAGACCACCACGGAGTCTACTCCGCAGTAAAATAGTGCGTGGTACCCTGGGTCTCGTGGGGCCCCATGTATATTTATATACATGACCCTGTATGGCTGGAAACAAATAGGGAGGAATCCCCAACGGGAGAACTCTAAAGAGATACAAAAGTTTTGGTAGTAGGGTCATATTGACAGCCGCAATGCGTCCAAACGAGGAAACGCACAACGGCTGCCAATCCACCATCAGGGAAGACAAACAAGACCACATGGGAAGGTAGTTTGCCTGATAGAGATGAGAGGGGTTACTAGTTAGCTTAATGCCCAGATAAGGCATTGAGCTTGAAGCCCATATACATTTGAAATTGTCCTGTAAGTGGGTAAGGTCAGCCTCTGGAAGGGACACGTTGAGTGCTCAGGATTTGGGGGGGTTAACCATGAGCCCAGACACCAATGCAAAGTTATCTAAAATGCAGAAGAGATTCAGGAGGGTTGTGCATGGGGAGGTGATAAATAGTAAGGCGTCGTCAGCGAACAAGCACAGTTTATGAGCCGTGGAAGCAATTTCCAAACCCTTAACATCTGGGTTCGATCTAAGGAACACTTTTTAATCAGAGTATAGCACCAAGTCAATTAAACTCCTGGGATATTGATCTGGGCAGTTAAGTAGCAGAGTTGGTTGATAATCAGTTTTTAGCTGCTTTGGTGTTAACCGCTTGCCGACGGCTGATCGGCAATTGACGGCGACAATGTGGCTCTGTAACGCGAATCGCCGTCATACGACGGCGGCCGCGATACAGAGCCACTGTGAGCGGCTAGTCGGCAGCCGTTCGCCAATTGTGGTTTCGTCGATTTTTGACTAATAGTTGGTTGAGACGATGAATTGACGGGTCTAGTTATAGGGTCCTCAAATTAACTGAACCACGATATGAGACTAATTTTTCACAAGGAATCTAGCTTGGGTCTACAATTCCCAAACCTTTAACGAAGGTGCCGAGTATTTGACACGAACAAGCGACTGCTGCGGAATGATAAATAGTGGAGGGGTACGTGTTGGGAGGACTTAGAGAAGACGTAAAATCTATTGAAACGTAACCACAGACCCGAGTACCAATTGGGGGGGTTTAGGACTCGTG
>BLSH010335835.1:0-11600 GCA_018402905.1 Glandirana rugosa
ATTCCACCCTTCATTTCTACCCAGTTCCATTCCTGAAGCATCGGTGCCAGCAGCACAAGACCGCTTATCATTCATCCAATCCAACTACCAGACTTTACAGGAAACCATGAAGAAGGCACAGGAAGACTACAAGAAGCAATATGACAAGGGGAGGAGAAGCTGTCCAGGGTCCAAGGTCGGAGACAAGGTATGGCTCTCTTCTGCTAACCTCAAATTGTCTTCTCCTTCTAGGAAGTTGGGACCAAGGTTTGTGGGACCATTCGAAGTCAAGAGGGAAGTTAACCCAGTAGCCTTTGAACTGGCTTTACCCAACTCTTTCAAGTGTTCCACATCTCCCTGCTCAAACCAGTCGTCCAAAGTCCTTTTCCTGGGAGAGAAGAAGTGCCTCCTCCGCCAGTCATCATGAATGAAAACACAGAGTTTGAAGTCGAAAACCATTCTGGACTGCCGGAAGAGAGGTAGGCAGAAACAATTTCTCATTAAATGTAAAGGCTATCCAATGGAAGATAATTCCTGGGAACCAGCCAGTAACATTCACGCCCCTAGACTTGTGCGGGAGTTTCGTGCCAGGCACCCGGAAAAATGGGCTTGTTTGGGCATCCAGAGGCTGCCCCTTGGGGGGGCACTGTCAGGGAAATAGACAAAGGACGGCACCTAATGCCCATTCCCAACATGGCCACTTCAGGCGCACGCCTGTGCGAGGAGGCGCACGCCGACGCGCACGAACGAACATTTGACACACACTGAAGCGCGGGGACGCGCTGGGTGCACGCAGATGCATAGTAACGAACACTTTGGCGCCCTCTGGGCTATTTAAACCTGCCACTGACGGGAATACTTTGCTGGATTATCTCTCAGCTCCCCTGTGATTACTGTGTTCCTGATATCCTGATTGATCTCCTGATTATCTGACCCGACTTGTCCTTACCTGGAACCTGCTCTCCTGTTCTGACCCCCGACTTGCTCCATCGACCACTCTCCTGGCTTGATCCTTAGCTGACCCGGCTTGCCCTGTGACCTTGCTCAGCCTTGCTCCTGTGTACTGTACCGGCTACCCCTTCTGGTGTATGGACTGTCTCCCCGTGTATGACCTTGGCTTGGCTTCTGACCCTGTCTCCAGATTACTCCTCATGGAGTTGCAAGCACGCCAGTATCCACCAGCAGTTCCTGTGACTTCCTGCCACCAAGTCTCCTGGAATATCCTAGTGGAAACCCGTGCTTCTTTGGACACTGCTCCCCTGTCTCATCCAGGGGAGCTGTGCACTTAGCCGCAAGGGAAGCCCTCTAACATCTTGGCCTCACACCCGGTACATGACAGCGTCTATTTACATAAGTATAATCACATTGCATGGGTTCATCATTCAGGGGACAATTGACAGCAATATGGCCCAATGCATGGCATCAGTAGCACTGTATGTGCTCTACACCCAATTCTTTCCAGGGTCCCCAAGACCTTCCTGGCTTCTTGGGCCAATCTCCAGGTCTATAGCCCACAGTCTCTTTAACCGTAGCAGTCTTATCAAATTTCCCCTCATCTCTGAATCCTGGAACAGTGTTACAGAGTCCGCGAGTTGGTTAGCGGTTTTGGGGTCCCCATGGCTGACCCATTTCCTCAAAGCAGCAGGGAGCACACTAAGATACTAGTCCATGACTACACGCTCCACGGTCTGGGGGCCTGGCAGGGTCTCTGGCTGCAATTACTTCCTCGTAAGATGGACCAGGACAAACATTTGGGAGGGGGGTGGCTTGTCCGTGTGGTAGGTCCATTGATGCACCTGTTGGGCCCGGATGGCCATGGTGACACCCAGGCGTGCGAGTATCTCTGCTTTTAAAGACTCATAATCTTGGGCTTTGTCTGGTTCAAGATCAAAGTAGGCCTTTTGGGGCTCACATGTCAAAAATGGGGCTAACAGCCCTGCCCTGCCCACTACAGTCCTGCTGCCCTAATCAGAGGTAATGCTATAACTTTTCTGTTGTTCCTTGATGACAGCTTTGGGGACTTGTTGACTACAAGGAGCTAAGACAACAATCACACCAACCTCCCTTTTCACTCTGCCTTTTTAACAAAGTGTATGAACAATACAAGCAAACAGTATTAGTTCCAGTTCACACCAGAACGTAGTGTGGGAAACCCGTGTTCCGTGCGAAATTCCTGCGCTGCAGTCAAAAATGCACTGCACTTGCAATCTGCAGCGGGTGTCAGTGTTAACATAATGACACTCCAAATGCATGTCGCAGACACAGGGCGTTTGCCTGCACCAAATCGCATGGTACCGTAGTAACATGCGATGCAGTTGCTTTGTATTTTTTAAAGTAGTGAATGCACTACTTTTGATAGTCCAGTGCAATTTCAGCCTATTCAAATTAATGGGATAAAATCACACTGCATCCGGATCGCATGTGAATCGCACGGCAACGCACAGCACCTTCCTGTGCTATTCATGGTGTGAACTGGCCCTTAAAGCAGAAATTCCAACTCAATTGCAGGGTTGCCTTATTCCTATTGCAAAAAAATTAGTATACTATCCAACTTCTTTCACATAACGGGCACGATGGGTGGGTTGGGATTGGGGGGCACACTTGCATGTAGTTCAAGGTCTGCTTAAACTTGCAGAAATATTTTTGCTGTAATACAATTTTAAAAAATGTATTGAAGTTAGATTTTTTTATGTACTGTAAAAAAAAAAGAAGGTCTGTTCTATTACAGCACTTTAGACAGTCAAAGCTAATTGACAGGATACTACTGAAGTGCTGCCAAAGAGTTTGCTGGCAGAGTTGACTTAAGCCTCGTACTCAAGGTTCGATTGTCTTATGACTGCACTTCTGATTTTTGTCAAATGCGGCTGTCAGTGTTTTTGTACAGCGTACTGATGATACGAAAATTGTCGCTCGACAAAAGCGAACATAGTGACATAGTGCAAGCGTATAAAGAGGAAGTTCATTTTTGGTGCTTCACCCCTTGGGCCCCTTCCTCTAATTTTGCTATTAAAAAGATGACAATGTGCGCTGCATTTAATAATTTCAATTGCCGCTTCCCGAATGTTAATTGTGAATTACGATCGCCAGTTTACACGACCGAACACTTACGTTTCTGGGTTCGGAATATGTGTGTTTGTACTTTCGACTTTTGTGTGTCGGATTTCTGTACACACCATCAGAAAATCGGACGTGGCGTTGTCGATAGACAAAAATTTACTAGTCTGCCCATCCAGCTTTTGTCTGACGAAAAAAGAAAATTGACTGTCGAAAGGAGCATACTAACAGTAAGAATTTCAGATGACAGGCTGTCGAACGACAATTATTTTCGCATCGTGTGTAGAGGTCTTTAGTGCCTTTTCTCTTCTGACTGCAGTACACTCTGTATACAGGATGCGCTGCACACCCGTTTTGGCTCTCTACAGCCTGCAGCACACAACCAACAAATCCTACACTGCTGGATCAACTGACTGGGAAGGTGCATTGCAATGACAAGAGTGATTGGCCACAGGCTTTGCAGGATGCTAGAGTTCAGTCAGTAATACTTAAACAAAGTGCACTTATCCTTATCCTTTTGTTCCCCCAAGACCCCCCCCCCCCCTTATATCTAACCCTATACCTCCTTCCCAGATGTATGCCTTACAATATTGCTAGTGACCGCCAGGTAATGGCAACCAAGGGGTTAAGTGGTTAGGTAGGAAATGGGGAGGGGAGCTTCCTCATCATTGGTGTGGGATGGCCGGAAGGTGTGGGCTAGAGCGGATGTGGAGAGGCACGAGGCATTCGTTGCTGGAGCCAGAAAGAATCAGCAGCGATCTCTGTGTCTCTCTCCACGCAGCTTCAACCCCCCCTTCCTTCCCATATGGTGGAGATCGAGCAGCTGCTGAGGCAGATGAGAGTGGCAGCGGATGCCAGGGGCCCCGGATGGCTGGAACAACAGGTCTCCTCACTGCTCGGTGGGGAGAGCCCTGTTGATGAGGACCGGATGCCACAGCGCGCTCGCCGGTCAAGGCCGCTGGAGCGTTACAGTCCGCCGCATACCTTCAGAGCTGGGCACCACTTAGGGAGCCCATCAAGCATGGACCCTTCTGGGAGGCGGGCGCTGCCCCCACTGACGTGGTCGGCGCTACCCCAGGTAGGAATCCCAGGTGCCGGCGCAGCTCCTCCAGACGGGGGCCTTCACCACCTACACCTGCCCCTCCCCCGCCTGATCGTTGTGGGAGACCAGATGTCGCGGCCGCCCCCCCCCCTGGTGATGTCCCAGCCAGTAGGGCGGCCCGGAGAGGCAGGAGGCCAATCGCGGGCGCCAGCCGATCAGCAGGAGTGGCTGGCGGCCTGACCCACCACAGCAGCAGGGGAGTGGAGCCCCCAGTGGTGTTGCCAGCACCTGGACCGGTTCTGGGTGGTCCAGGTCCAGGGTGCATTTCTGTGTATTTTCTGGGAGGAAGAGGCCCCGCTCCACTGGTGGTGGGTTGCAGCCCTCACAGCGTGGAGAGGAGGAGGACCAATGGCCTGGACCCTCGGTGCCACCCAGCGCTCACCAAGATGGCCATCTGCAGGCAACGTCAGACAGGTCGGAGGGGGAGCTGTCCAGTTTCGAAGACGGAGATGTCTCGGGCCCCTCGCCATCGGTGGATGCGGGAGCGGCGGCTACAGGTGCTCGCCCTGCGCAGCCTGGTAAGTCCTCTATGACTAATAATACTGCTTTTCTTACAGGGTTGCAAGGTAGGTTACTGTCTGGGTGGGCAAGATGGCACTAATGGGCCGGTGGCGGTTGGGGTGGCTCCCGCTGCGCATGTCACAGACCGAGGGTCTGCTGCATCCGTGATAGTGGCG
This sequence comes from Glandirana rugosa, assembly GCA_018402905.1. Lineage (NCBI taxonomy): Eukaryota > Metazoa > Chordata > Amphibia > Anura > Ranidae > Glandirana > Glandirana rugosa. The sequence continues at coordinate 4,813 of BLSH010335835.1, forward strand.
GGCCTGCAGGATCTGGTGGTGGGTCTGCAAGCTCTGGTTCAGACGTTCGACTCAGGCTCGGCACCTGTTCCGTCCCCCACGTCTGTGTGGGTGCAGGGGGGTGGCTCTGCCATCAGTGGGTCCCATGGCTTTGATTGGGAGCAGTCGGGCCCCTTCAGCAGGGGGAGATGCCTCAGGGTCCCCGCGGCGTCGGGAGATTTGGGATCGGATCCCAAGAGCACAGGTAAGTCTCAGGATTCAGTGCGATTGGCGGATTCAGCCAACTACGAAGTGTACGTCTGCTTTGAGGGCCCTTTGGGCGCGCACCTCAAGCCAGAAGTACGGGAAAAAATTTGGAAGGATGAGTACGTATACATTTTTACGTTACTTCCCCTTGAGAAATTCAACCTGGATAGGGTCAAGCCTGAGGAGTCAAAAAAGGAGGATGAAGAAAATCGTAGGAACGTTTGGTAATTGGTTGCAGGCCTTTGCTATCCTGGCCAGCGTGATTGGGGAGAAGCATCCTGATAACTATTCAGCACTCTTCTGCTACCTGGATGCCATCAGTGAAGTGCACCGGGTGTACGGGGGGTTGCGTGGCTGCGCTACGATGAGCAGTTTCGTCAACGCAAAGCCATTAGGCCGGCGTTACGGTGAGACTACTAGGATATCAGCCTGTGGATGCGCCTCATGACCTCGGCGTGGGTGGGGTCGCCGTTTCCTAGCGTGGCCGGTGGTCCGAGTACCCCAGGACAGTCGGCCGGCAAGCAACGGGGTTGCTGTTGGCAGTTCAATGAAGGAACGTGCCGTTTCGGTTCCTTGTGCCGGTACAAGCACGAGTGCTCAAGTTGCGGCGGGTTGCATTCTCTTTCACTCTGCCTTAAGCAAGGAAAGGGTCATCCCGGGGATACTCAAGGAAAAAGGGATGATGCAGGTGATGTTGGAAAGGATGCGTCCTTTTCTAAATAGGTATCCGGACCCCGCGGCTGCACGGTTGTTGGAGGAAGGGTTTTCAGCGGGCTTTGCTATTCCATGCTCCCTTGGCAGTATTATATAATTTGCGCTCTCCGGAGGTGGTCTCAGACAAATTAGCCAAGGAGGTAGACTTGGGTCTCATGGCCAGGGCCATTCACCTGCCCTGCTCTGCCCGATTTGGTGGTTTCCCCACTGGGGTTGGTGCCTAAGAAGGAACCGGGGAAGTTCCGTCTTATCCATCATCTGTCTTTCCCCAAGGGTTTTTAGGTAAAAGATGCCATTGATACAGAAGCTTGTGCGGTGTCTTACACCTCATTCAACGTGGCTATTTTTTGGGTTCGTCGGTATGGGCCAGGGGTGCTCATGGCGAAAACTGACATAGAGGCGGCTTTTCGCTTACTGCCTGTACATCCACAGAGTTTTCACCTACTGGGTTGCAGGTGGCTCGAGGCGTTTTACATTTTTGAAAAATTCAGCTCGTTTGTTGAATGAGTGGTCAGGGAGGTTTCGGGGGTCAGTTCCGTCATCCATTACCTGGATGATTTTTTGTGTATAGGCCCCTCCGGGTCCACGGTGTGCGGAGTGTTGTTGGCCTCCATCCAGCACATAGCAGAGCGCTTTGGTATTCCGCTGGCAGGTGAAAAAACTGAAGGCCCGTGTAGGCAAATGGAAAGTTTTGCTCCGGCAACTTCAGTCTCTCCTCGGCCGGTCTCAATTTTGCTTGTCGCATACTGCAGCTGGCGTTTGTCTGCAGCTACGGCGGTTGTGTCTTCGGCTAGTCATTTTGTCACATTGACCGCCGAGCACAGGGAGGATCTGAAGGTGTGGCACGCCTTCCTGGGCTCCTTCAATGGCTGTTCCCTGTGGCAACAAGGTCCAATCAGTGACTTTGATCTGGAACTTTACACGGATGCGGCTGGCTCCGTGGGCTATGGTGCCTTCTACCGGAGTGCGGAGAATTGGCCGGTGGAATGGAGAGAGGCAGGGTTTCTGCGGAATATGGTATCATTGGAACTTTTTCTGGTTTTGGTCGCCTTTGCAATATGGGGGGACTCATTTCGAGGACAAAAAGATTTGTTTACATTGTGATAATATGGCAGTAGTGCAGATTCTTAATCGGCTGCCTCCATGCCGGTGGTCCGGGCGTTGCAGAACTTGGTTTTGCTTTGTTTACAGTTAAATGTTTTCATTTATGCAGTGCACCTGCCTGGGGTGAATAATACAGTGATGGATGCTTTGTCTCGTTTGCAGTTGGACGAGTTTCATGCAATAGCACCGGAAGCGGAGCAATAAGGGGGGCCTTGCCCGCAGGAACTGCGGCGGGTTGCGTTGGGGTAGCATCAACACTGCTGTGGGTATTAGATGTATTCTAAGGTGTGGAAGGAATGGGAGGATCTCTTGGCCCAGGTAGGGGCGGATAGGGTAAGTAAAGAACTCCCTTCCCTGTTGTTATATTTCATTTGCTTGAATTTTGAGCAGGGAGTGTCGGTCTCGGCCGTCACCAGAAAGATGTCTGGGCTGGCCTTCCTCTTCAAAGCTTGGGGTGTTCCGGATTTTACCAAGGAATGCTTGGTCCAACAGGCACTAAAAGGGTACAGACGAGGGGTGTGGCGGCATGACTGCCGCCGCCCGATTACCTTTTTTGTCTGCTACAGACGTTATGGACACAAGCTGGTTTAGTTTGCGATTCAGAGTACGAGGCTGTGTTGTTCCAAACGGATTTTGTACTGGCGTTTTTTGGGGCCCTTCGTATTAGCGAATTGGTCAGTCCGTCCAAGACTGTGCATGGTGGGCTGTTAGTACAGGAGGTAAGTTCTTCTCAGTTTTCCGTGGCGTTACTGATTCGGTGCTCTAAGACGGATCAGCTGGCTCGTGGTCGGTATGTGCACCTTTATAGCATTCTGGGTTCCCCCTATGCCCAGTATCCATGGTGGAGGAATATGGGCGGTGCCGCCCACATCGGGAGGGTTCTTACCTTCTACACTTAGATGGTTCGGCCCTGTCGAAATTTCAGTTTATGGTGGTGTTTCGGCGTTGCTTGGGCAAGGCTGGTATTGAGGTATGTAACTACCCATCACACTCCTTCCACATTGGAGCGACCACGGAAGCCGATCGGTGGGGGTTGGACAAAGCGGTCATTCGGCGTATCGGGCGATGGGAATCTGATGGTTTTAGGCTTTATGTTCATCCTGAACTGATTTGATTGGCTAATATGTTGTTTTACTGGTTGCTGTGATTTTATTTTGTTTCGTTACAGGGACCCTCCCGTGCCTCATTTGGATTCTGGGGCATTCTTTTGTTTTCTGGGGGGCTAAAAGGGCTGATGTTAGACCACATGGGCGTCAGCTATGTTTTAGCAGGGACGAGGCCACGGTTAGGTGGATTGGTATCCCTGAGTTATTGTGCTGTAGGGTCCTGCCGGAGGTACACCACTTCGCTCGTTTGGACAGAGCTCCCGATGTGCTAGTTCTACATGTCGGGGGTAACGACTTGGGAGTTCGGTCCATGCGGCATCTGTCCAGGGATATAAGGTTCGACTTTCTTAGACTTTGCACGGCATTTCCTAGATTGCTGGTGGTCTGGTCAGACATGGTGGGACGCACTTCTTGGCGCTTTGCCAGGTCGGCCGCTAAATTGAACAAAGTACGGATAAAGGTTAATAAGGAGGTGGGCCGCTTTGTGACGCGCAATGGAGGTTTTGTGGTTAGACACCGTGAACTGGAGGTGGATACCTGGCGGTATCTGCGGAGCAATGGTGTACACCTGAATGCCGTGGGTACTGATTTGTGGGCCTTAGGCATTCAGGATGGTGTACAGCGCACCTTGCGTTTGTGGAGGGGCTCACAGGTGTAAGATTTCACACCTGTGCGCAGTGGTGGTTGAGTCTGTGGAGGCTTTGCCCATTGGAAAGGAAAGTTGGTCCCCCGGTGTTTTGCGCGGCTGGGGGGTAGTCAACTGGCGGTTGTCCCGAGCCGGCATTGCGCAGCTGGGGATAACAATAACAGGAAGAAAGTATTAAAGTAATACTCATTCTGCATTGGTGATGGGATGCCTCCTAAGACATGCAACCTAGTGTGCAAGCTGGAACTTTCGGTTTTGTATTAAAGTTCATGGTTATTGTTATTTATTAATAAATGGCCGAATGACCAATTTTCTCCAAAGCAGTGTCACAAATTGTTTGTTATAAAGTGTTAAGAGTTATAATGGTATAAAGGCAGAGTTACATTCTGGTGTACCCTAGCCAAGTAAAGCCCGCAGCAGAAAAAAAAAAAATAGGCGCAGGGCTGCATGCTGGGGGGGGAACAGGTAACAGCAACCCAGGGGTTAAGTGGTTAGGTAGGAAGTGGGGAGGGGAGCTTCCTCATCATTGGTGTGGGATGGCCGGAAGGTGTGGGGAAGGTGTGGGCTAGAGCGGATGCGGAGAGACACGAGGCATTCGTTGCTGGAGCCAGGAAGAATCAGCAGCGATCTCCCGCCCTCCCGCACTACAAGCTGCTGGCCGCGATGTTGTTCTGACCCAGCGTGGCGGTTGAGTCTGTGAGTCTACTTTAAAACATACTATAAAACATACCCGATAAAAAATGTATAAAAATCAAATGTGTTCATCAATTTAGGCCAATATGTATTCTGCTACATATTTTTGGTAAAAAAAAATCCCAATAAGCGTTAATTGATTAGCTTGCTCAAAAGTTACAACAAACTATGGGATAGATTTTTTGGAATTTTCATTTATTCAATTGTTTCACTAGTAATGGCAGTGATCAGCGATTTTTAGCAGGACTATGACATTGCGGCGGACAAATCGGAAACCTAACTGACACTTTTGACACTTTTTGAGGACCAGTGACACCAATACAGTGATCAGTGCTAAAAAATGCACTGTCACTGTACTAATGACACTGGCAGGGAAGGGGCGATCAAAGGCTTAAGTATGTTCCTATGGGGTGCTTTCTAACTGTGGGGGGGGATGCTTTGACTAAGGAAGACAGCTTAGCAGAAACACAAGATCTCCATCTTCCCCTCTGGCAGAACGGCGTTCTGCCTTGTTTACATAGGCAGACCGCCATTCTGCCTCTCCTCAGAACGATTGGTGGGTCCCGCATCTGCCAGACCCGTTGATTGGCTCCCACTGTGCCCAAACACAGCAGGAGAGGGTCGCCTGGCAGCACGCACACCCCAGACCCTGTGCACGAAACCACGTACAGGCACATATTTTCGTGCAGGAGGGCCGCCCTCCAGTATATCTGCGTGGGGCGGTCCAGAAGTGGTTAAAGTAGTTCAGAAGAGCATATGCAACTGAAGAATTTCAATTTTTAAATGAATGTGCTATGGTTTAAAGTGTATGTGATACTTATGTACGGTATGTGGCACAGTAATTAAAGCATATTTGGTGGGCAAAAGGTGTGACCATACCCAATGTTCACTGCAATGCACATAGCATCAATGTTCTCCTTGGAATGTCCAGGGGTTTCCCAGCTTCACAATCTTAGCAAAACAACCTTGGTCACTGCTTGTCTGTGCAACGTGTGATATGAATGTACAATATACTGTATGTATAAAATGACAGCGCTATAAAAGTGCCTGAACTTAAAGTGGTTGTCAACCACTTTAACTACAGGTAAGCCTATAATAAGGCTTACATGTAGGTGCCCTGCATATTTCCAAAACCTGCACGGTTTAGGAGATAGACAGTGTACTGCTGTTGCCGACATCATTCGGCATATATGTAGTGAAGAAATGGCCTCCGTGCCATTCCTACACTGTGATCGTGCCGTGACTGGCGGCTCCCACGTGCATGCGCAGGAGTGACATCACGCAACTCCAGCCAGTCACAGAGCTGGAGTCGCGGCCCCGGAAGGAAGAGGGGCTGAAGATGGATGTTGCCTGCACAGGGGACATCACTGGACGTCGCAGGCTTCGTTTGCAGGTAAGTGACAGATAATGGGCTATTATGCGATGCATAGTAGCCCATTATGCTTCTACTTTGCAGGGGAATACTGAGGAAGTAAACCCCATCAAGGTTTACTTCCTCTTTAATAAATACATAAATAAATAATAAATAAACTTAGTTTTTACAAAGGTGAAATCATTACATCTGTGGTTTATACTGATATAGTATAGCACATTGTTTATGATTGTTAATAAAGTGGTTGTAAATAGTGTTGAGCGAACCCGAACTGTAAAGTTCGGGTCCGTACCAAACTTTGGGGTGTCCGCGACCCGGACCCGAACCCGGACATTTAAAAAAAGTTTGGGTTTGAGTTTGGGGTTCTGGTATTTGATTCCACGTGTTGAATAGCTGCCAAGGGCAGCCAATCAACAAGTGTTTCACTGGTCTGCCCTTAGAAGCCATCACCACCATGCCTACTAATGGCATGGCTGTCATTGGCCAGTGCATCATGTGACACAGCCTCTATATGGGGCTGGAGTCACCGTGCTGCATGTCATATGCTCTCAGGATAGTTTAGGGAGATGATGCTGCTGGCTCTGTGAGGGACAGATTGCAGATATTATAGAACATCTCATCCTGCATTACTGAACGATCTGATTGTGGACTAGGTAGAGATACTAGTACTGCTGTTTTGAGGGACAGATTGCAGACCTCATCCTGCTGCACAGAACGATCTGACTGGACTAGGTAGAGTCTGTTGCTTTAAGGGAAAGATCATTGTTCTAAAATAATCTCCAAGTTCTATAGGGAAAGGTTCCAGCTGTTGCTTTAAGGGAAAGATTATTGTTCTAAAATCATCTCCAAGTTCTATAGGGAAAGGTTCCAGCTGTTGCTTAGAGCGACAGATTATTGTTCTAAAATCATCTCCAAGTTCTATAGGGAA
>BLSH010335835.1:19116-30764 GCA_018402905.1 Glandirana rugosa
CCAGAGAAGCACAGGGGGGACCAGAGGAGCATGGGGGAAAGAGAGGAGCAGGGAGGGGCCAGAAGGAGCACAGAGGAGGGGACAGACAGCTGACTTAACAGACGGGGGGCATTATGCGAGAGACCTGCAAAGTGGGCCGGTCTGGATGGAGTCCAGGGCCAAATTTTTGTCCCAGTCCAGCCCTGCCAGTAAGTAAGTGGATGCTCAGTTGGAAAGCTCTTCAAGTCTGCTCTTGCCCCTATATATTCCTGCACCATGTAATGCAGTTGGTTGCTTGAACCTATCAGGCCTGGGTGCTGAGGACTTAAATTTTTTTTAAAGGCATCGCTCAGCCGGCCACCTTCTCCACCACTCTGCCTCTGAATGATCGTAGCTTCAGAAACACGTTGTCCAGGGCCAGCAGCAGGACATGGTAACCTCCCAGGGACTGGAAAGGCATTGCATCAACTTTTCTTCAAGGTACCCTGAAAATGTTTTATCCTCTGCACCCTCTGCACAGGCAGGATGAGTTCTGCAACTTTACCCTTGTAACGTGGATCAAGAAGGGTTGCCAGTCAGTAATGATCCCTCGCCTTGATACCACGAATCCTAGGGTCTTTTCGCAGGCTTTTCAGAATCAGGGAGCCCATGCAGCGTAAGTTTGAGGAGGCATGAGTGTCCTCTGGGTCACTGAGGATGACATTATCAGGGACTACCTCCTCCCAGCCAAATACAACTCCTTGGGTTTCTGGGGCCTGAAAACCATGATCCCTTGAAGACTGCTGCGTATTATACTCCACATCCATGCTGACACAATCCTCCTCCTCCTGTGTTTGGCGGCTCTGCAGGAATGCTCTCTGCATAAAGGGGGCCTTGAGAGGAAAGGAAGTCCTCCTCTTCCTCCCTCTGTTCTGCCTCAAGTGCCCTGTTCATGATTCCACGAAGTGTGCGCTCCAAAAGGAATATTAGTGGGACAGTGTCACTGATGCATGCATTGTTGCTGCTCACCATGCTTGTGGCCTCCTCAAATGGTGACAGGATAGTGCATGCATCCTTCATCATTAGCCACTGATGTGGCGAAAAAAAGCCAAGCCCCCCTGAGCCTGTCCTGGTGCCATGCTCACAGAGGTACTCATTGATGGCCCTCTGCTGTGCGTGCAGCCGCTGCAGCATTGCCAATGTTGAGTTCCATCTGGTGGGCATGTCACAAATGAGGCGGTTGTTGAGCAGGTTGAATTCCCACTGGATGTCAGCCAGCCGGGCACTGGCATTGTATGAATGCTGGAAATGACCACAGACTTTTCTGGCCTGCCTCAGGATATCTGGTAAGCCTGGGTACATGTGTCAATTGTCCCAGTCGGAGGGCAGAGAGAAGGTTGTTGGCATTGTCCCATACAACCATTCCTGGCTCAAGCTGCTGTGGCGTCAACCACTTCTGAGCCTGCCCCCGCAGAGCTGAAAGAATCTCTTGCCCAGTGTGGCTCCTGTCCCCAAGACAGACTAACTCAAGCACTGCATGGCATCTTTTAGCCTGGCTGCTTGCATAGCCCCTTGAACGCTTAGGGAGCACTGTAGATTCAGAGGCCGCAGAGGTAGAAGAAGAGGAGGGAGTGGAGGAGGCGGATGTGGAAAAATCGCCACCAGCTTTTTGGAGGCGTGGTGGCGGAACTATTTCCAAAACGGAACCCTGTCCTGCATCCTTCCCAGCTGCCAGCAGAGTTACCCAGTGCGCCGTGAATGAAAGGTAACATCCCTGATCGTGCCTGCTGGATCATAAGTCAACGGTAATATGAACCCTGCTGCTGACCGCACTGTTCAACAAGGCCAAAACATTGCCTTCCACATGACAGTAGAGAGCTGGAATGGCCTTACGTGAAAATAAATGTCTTTTGGGAACCTGCCACTGTGGGACAGCACATTCCACAAATTCACGAAAGGGGGCAGAGTCTACCAGCTGAAAAGGCAGCAGTTGGAGTGCTAGCAATTTGGCCAAGCTAGCATTAAGACGCTGAGCATGTGGATGGCTGGGACAGTATTTTTTTTACGGTTCAGCAACTGGGGTAGGGATATTTGCCTGCTGAATTCACCTGGTGGTGTACTGTTAGCAGATTGGCTGAAAGTACTAGTTGTGGCACGCATTGCTACACCTTCATTGCTCTCAGTGCAGGTTTTGGAGAGGACTGCAGGTATAGTAGGGGTTGAGATCCCAGATGAGGAGCAAGGAGGAGTCCGCCTTGTTTTCTGGTGTGGATTCTTCAGGTACTCTTGCCAACAGACTGCATGGCTGGTCATCATATGTCTTGTCAAGACAGTAGTGCCCAAGCGGCTGGAGTCCTGGCCGCACTTGACCCGCTTCAGACATAGATTGCAAATGGCAACGGTGCGATCTACTGCACATGTGCTAAAAAATGCCCACACCAAAGAAATTTTGGAAGTCGGCGGGGAGGCAGCAGCACCCTGCACCTGTGGAGCTCTGTGGTCTGATGCAATTAGGTGGCTGTCCTTAAGCTGGCACCTGGAGGACATCCTGCCTTGTTGGAGTTGGGCCTCCTCCTCCTCCTCACTTTCCTCCTTTCTTCTCTCAGGCACCCAAGTACAGTCCTTGTCCTCATCATCCCCTCCCTCCGCGTCACTGGAGCAAACTTGGCAGTATGCTGCAGCTGGGAGAACATGACTGCTATTTTCTTGTCCTTTTGCGGCACCCCCTGTCTCGAGGCTCATGCTCCTCCCTTCCTCAACCTTGGAACCAACATCGGAGCCTTCAAACTGCTGCTCATCCTCCATGTAACCGACACTATGGTCGAACAACTCAGGTGACTCCTCCGTGCATGATGGTGGGGCTACAGAAGGAGTAACTGTGGACAAGCATCCAGTGGAATAGGCCGCTTTGCCAGATGCGCTGGAAGGAAAACTTGTACGAGCCTGGGTGACAGAGGATGAGGAGGATGAGGACGGCTTTGTTATCCACTCCACCAACTCTTCTGCATGTTGTGGCTCAATAGCATGTCCAACAGCAGCAAAAAAGGACAAGCGCGACCCACCTGCAGAGGATGCACCACATCCGCCACCACCACTTTTCACTGAAGACGCAGAGGCTGCTTGCATTCTGTTAGTGGCCTGGGAGCGTTTGCCTCTCCTTTGTGGCCTTCCTGACATGATGGGTATTTTTTTTAATACATCACTACACTGTACTATGTACTGTACACCCCCAAATGCACAGATATATAGTGCACACTCAATACGCTGCGTGTATATCTGTATACGATAGACTGTATATATTTTAATATACCAGGTCAAGTGCACTATATACCGTACGTACACCCCGAATGTACCAATATATAGTGTACACTCAATAGGCTGCGTATATAAATATACACTAGACTGTATATATTTTAAGACACCACGTGTACTATATACCGTACACCGCTGAATGCACGGATATATAGTGTACACTCTATATGCTGTGTGTGTATATATATATATATATATATATATATATATACCAGTCTGTATATATTTTAATACACCACGTCAAGTGTACTATATACTGTATGTACAGTAATATAGTGCACACTCAATACGCTGTGTGTATATATATATATACCAGGCTGTATATATTTTAATACACCACGTCAAGTGTACTATATACCGTATGTACAGATATATAGTGTACACTCAATATGCTGTGTGTGTATATATACCAGGCTGTATATATTTTAATACACCACGTCAAGTGTACTAAATACCGTATGTACAGATATATAGTGCACACTCAATACACTGTGTGTGTATATATACCAGGCTGTATATATTTTAATACACCACGTCATGTGTACTATATACCGTATGTACAGATATATAGTGCACGCTCAATACGCTGTGTATATATATATATATATATACCAGGCTGTATATATTTTAACACACCACGTCAAGTGTACTATATACCGTATGTACAGATATATAGTGCACACTCAATACGCTGTGTGTGTATATATACAACACTGAAGAAATGAGTCTAAATGTGCTGGCCCTTCAAAATAACTCAACATACAGCCATTAATGTCTAAACCGCTGGCAACAAAAGTGAGTACACCCCTAAGTGAAAATGCCCAAATTGGGCCCAATTAGGCATTTTCATTCCACGGTGTCATGTGACTCATTAGTGTTACAAGGTTTCTGGTGCGAATGTGGAGCAGGTGTGTTAAATTTGGTGTTATCGCTCTCACTTTCTCATACTGGTCACTGGAAGTTCAACATGGCACCCCATGGCAAAGAACTCTCTGAGGATCTGAAAAAAGAATTGTTGCTCTACTTAAAAAAGGCCTAGACTATAAGAAGATTGCCAAGACCCTGAAACTGAGCTGCAGCACGGTGGCCAAGACCATACAGTGGTTTAACAGAACAGGTTCCACACAGAACAGGCCTCAGCGTCATATCCAGAGGTTCTCTTGGGGAAATAGACGTATGGGTGCTGCCAGCATTGCTGCAGAGGTTGAAGCGGTGGGGGGTCAGCCTGTCAGTGCTCAGACCATACGCCACACACTGCATCAAATTGGTCTGGTCACCTAAAAAAAAATACACAGCTTGCTGGACCCAAAGCAGCATGGCTTTACTGAGGGCAGATCGTGCCAGACAAATCTGATTGAATTCTTTTGACTATATTACCAGTGTTCTGGACCAGGGTGGTGCTGTGGACATAGCGTATCTTGATTTCAGCAAGGCATTTGATACAGTTCCACATAATGATCTGATACAAAAGTTGTACAAGCTGGGACTTAACCCTTGGGTGGTTCAGTGGATATGCAGTTGGTTAAAGGATAGATCTCAGAGTGTGGTTGTAAATGGGGTTCACTCAGAACAGAGACCAGTCACTAGTGGGGTACCACAAGGCTCTGTACTGGGTCCTGTTCTATTTAACCTATATGTAAGTGATATAACTAAAGGTTTGTTGGGCAAGGTATGTCTCTTTGCTGATGATACAAAGGTGTGTAATAGGGTTGATATCCCTAGAGGTGTCTGTAGCATGGAACATGATTTGGCATTGCTGGAAGATTGGTCAAAGCAGTGGAGACTGCAGTTCAATATTTCTAAATGTAAAATAATGCATCTAGGGAAAAAGAATCCCCTTAGAGAGTACAACATTGGGGGTACAGTGTTAGCCAGCACTACAGAAGAAAAAGATTTGGGGGTGCTGATTTCAGATGATTGCAAAATGAGCAAACAGTGTGACCAGGCAGTGGGAAAAGCAAATAGATTTCTGGGATTTATCAGTAGAGGGATCACCAGCAGGAGGAAGGAGGTTCTGTTTCCTCTATATAGATCTTTAGTGAGACCTCACTTAGAATACTGTGTCCAGTTCTGGAGACCACACTTACAAAAAGATATTGATAAGATAGAACGCGTTCAGAGACGGGTAACAAAAATGGTGAAAGGTCTGGGGGATAAAACATATCAAGAGCGACTTCAGGAACTTAATATGTACAGTCTGGAGGAAAGAAGGGAGAGGGGAGACATGATTGAAACCTTTAAATACATCAAGGGGGTGAATAAGGTTCAGGAGGGCAGTCTTTTCAATATGAAACCAAAATCAAAAACACGGGGACATGACCTCAAACTAACTGGGGGGAAGTTCAAAACTAATCTTAGAAAGTATTATTTTACTGAAAGGGTGGTTGATGATTGGAATAAACTACCAACAGATGTTGTGAGACAGTCAACAGTAAATGGTTTCAAACATGCTTGGGATAAACATAAATCTATAGTCAGGCAACAAGGTTAATGTAAAAAAAAAAAAAAAAATGAAAAATAAATAAATAAAAAGGGGCAGACTCGATGGACTACTCAGTCTTTTTCTGCCGTCACTTTTCTATGTTTCTATGTTTCTATGTCTGCATGGTTGTCATTCCAGAAGGAAGTTTCTTCTAAAGATGATGCACAAGAAAGCCCGCTAACAGTTTGCTGAAGACAAGCAGACTAAGCGCATGGATTACTGGAACCAGGTCTTGTGGTCTGATGAGAACAAGATAAACTTATTTGGTTCAGATGGGGTCAAGCGTGTATGGCAGCAACCAGGTTAGGAGTACAAAGACAAGTGTGTTTTGCATACAGTCAAGCATGGTGGTGGGAGTGTCATAATCTGGGGTTGCATGAGTGCTGCCGGCACTGGGGAGCTACAGTTCATTGAGGGAATCATGAATGCCAACATGTACTGTGACATGCTAAAGCAGAACATGATCCCCTACCTTTGGAGACTGGGCTGCAGGGCAGTATTTTAACATGATACCGACCCCAAACACACCTCCAAGAAGACCACTGCCTTGCTAAAGAAGCTGAAAGTAAAGGTGATGGACTGGCCAAGCATGTCTCCAGACCTAAACCCTAGTGAGCATCTGTGGGGCACCCACAAACGAAAGGTGGAGGAGTGCAAGGTCTCTAACATCCACCAGCTCTGTGATGTCATCCTGGAGGAGTGGAAGAGGACTTCAGTGGCAACCTGTGAAGCTCTTGTGAACTCCACTCCATGCCCAAGAGGGTTAAGGCAGTGCTGGAAAATAATGGTGGCCACACAAAATATTGACACTTTGGGCCCGATTTGGACATTTTCCCTTAGGGGTGTACTCACTTTTGTTGCCAGTGGTTTCGACATTACTGGCTGTGTGTTGAGTTTTTTTTTAGGGGAGGGCAAATTTACACTGTTATACAAGCTGTACACTCACTACTTTACATTGTAGCAAAGTGTAATTTCTTCAGTGTTGTCAAAAGAAAAGATATAATAAAATATTTACAAAAATGTGAGGGGTGCACTCACTTTTGATAGATACTATATATATATATATATATATATATATATATATATATATATGTATTTCTTGCACTGCCTAAACGGACGCTATATACTATATAGACTGAATTAGCTGTATACAGTCTACTACACTAAAGGCATTGCATAAATATATACTAGGAAGGTATATATATATATTCTTACACTGCCTGACTATATACAGATAGCTCTATCTATCTATCTATCTATCTATCTATCTATCTATCTATCTATCTATCTATCTATCTATCTATCTATCTATCTTTTTTTTCTTTTTATCTATCTATCTATCTATCTATCTATCTATCTATCTATCTATCTATCTATCTATCTATCTATCTATCTATCTATCTATCTTTTTTTCTTTTTTTGTATCTATCTATCTATATTTATATCTATCTATCTTTTTTTTGTAATAGCTATCTAACTAAACTGCCTGCAATCTGCAACCTAAACTACCTCTCTATCCGCCGTTTCACATACTACATAGAACCGCTGTACAAGCGGCTTTATATAGTGTGGGGTGTGGATTAAGGCTGCTGTGCAGTGATTGGCTAAAGGCACCCTGTCTTTAGTCAATCAAAGCTCTCACAGCAGGCCGCCCGCTGATTGGCCAAAGCATGCAGGTCATGTGCATGCTTTGGCCAATCAGCGGGCGGCATTCCGCCGCCATTGGAATGCATTATGGGGCACGCAAAGTTCCCACGAACACCCCACAATGTTTGGAAAGGCCCGGACAAAAGAACACCCGATGTTCGACTCAAACCGGGAGCTCATTCCTATTGCCTTGATCCGGAGACCTGTCCCCTGGAACCTGATTCCTGCTGCCACCACTGGCTTCCTTCTCCCCTTGCCTCTTATCTCTGCCTGTCGTCTCATTTATGGTCCCCCACTTGTACTTATTAGTTAGTTAGTTAGGTTATTTTCTTGGAGTTGCTTGTTATTTTCATGTCTCACTTGATGGTTGTTGTAATACCGGTGTTGGTATCGTTTCCTTAAACGTATTATTTTACTTATGCATCTGGTCCTAATTCCTTAGGCTTCATACACACGGACGGATAGTAAACACAGTTTAGTATGGGACGGCAGTGATCAGTACTGATCATTGACACATCCCCCGCAGCTAGTGGGAGAGGGGATGGGGGAAGTCGACAGCAGGGGGGCCAGGAGAGTACACAGGGGCACAAGGGCGTCAGGACCTAGATAAGAGGTTCTGCGGGAAGGCATATAAAGGAACCAATGCCCTCCATTTTCCTCCTGCAGCCGCTGAATGCCTTTGAGCACGGTTCTTCTATATGCCTCTGGTGCTCCTATCCAATCACATCTAACAGCCATTTTCAGCAAATGCACAGGGATTAGAGCCCTCCGTGTGTTCTAGAAGACTCACCAGGCTTATATTAGCATGGTGAAGCCAGTTCTCCAGGTCTTCAGATCTTTGCAAAATCTTATGCATGGCTACTTTGCTGTCCGTGCATAGAGGGTGCACCACATCTTCCAATTCGCTTACAAGGATCTTTCTGGAGATCGTGTCTATGAAAGGACAGTTCCTCCCTGACACCCCTGTACCTGGCCTGTCAGGGTGTGAATGGAGGCATGGCATTGATAAAATGCTTGGAGCACATCTGCACGTGAGCTCAGCAGCCTGTCCAGGGGGTCCAAGCAGAGGGAGGAGAAGAAAGACAGTACTCACTGTGCAGGAAGTGTCCATGGCCTGGGCACCATGTTCTGAGAGAGTAGCTGCAGTAGAAAGGCCGGAGTTTAGCTGAGTGTCAGATGGTGACAGGGTAGCTGCATGATGAGAGGCCTCTTCCTCCCTGTCTGTGCTTGGGAGCTATGAGGAGTCTGCAGTACACTGCCACCAACTTGTGTGCCCTGCTCAGCGATGTTGGAGCCATCCTTCCTCCTCCTCATAGCAGAATTTCGAGCACCAGAGGCGATGGGGCAGAGGAGAGGAATTGTGGCGGAGGCAGGAGAATCCACAGGATGGGTTGTCTGAGCTCTGGGGTGCTCTAAGGTGTGCATCCACTCACATGGATCAATGGCCATGTCCTTCCTCTCCTGATCAGGTGTACAGGCTAGACGCACGGGCCTCTTGGAGCATGGAGCTGGGTCACAGTTGCGATCCTTGCAACCCCTGCAGGTACGCCCCTGTCAGGAGGTAGCCTTGGGGGTATCCAGTGTACAGCCCCCTCCTACTGGATGCTTGCATACTGACTTGGGGTCTCACCAGGCAACTTAACTAGTCACAGGTTTCAGTATAAATGGCCAGTGTAATAAAAAAAATGCCGTAACCATGCTAGTAAGAAGAAGTCAGAAAAATACCTCCCTGAAGGGTGTTTATTGGCATTTGATTTTATAAAAGAAGCCTATGGATTTGAATGTGTGGTCCCCCTTCCTCTCATTCGCCAGTGCACATAATAATGGTTAAACTCACTACTTCCAAGGGCATTCTAAACCCTAGATTATGGAAACAGTTCTTTTCAGAGAACAGATAACAGCTTGCTGATTATATGTTATTTACAGTAGTTACTAAGAGTGAGAAACTACAAAAGAATAATAACTAAACATCAGATGAACAAGGGATTTCCATTTGTGTACCAGAAGAATGTAAAAGATTTCCCCCTCCCTCATGTGTTATATTTTGGTTCTATTGTACACATAACGGCATAAGCTCAGTTGTCTTCCTTTAATCCCCAAATGGAAAGCTTTGAGTATTTGCTGCAATCATCTGGCCCCACATACTGTATATAAGTAAAGGAATATATACTTATGAGACTTTGCTGAGGTTATGAAGGTTGTGATAAAGTAGAACTACATAATACATTTCAGAACAGAGGTATAAAAAACACACTGAGAGACCAATGTCCTCCCTTCATTGTGTGCATCTACATTGAAAGTATTTTCAAAGTCCCCAGACCTATCCGTGCATCTTCTTCTGTTGACAAGCAGCTCACTGGGGAAAGTCTTGCTGGAGTGTCTTCTGGACAGTGTCTCCAACACCCCTTTTGTTCTAGACCTAGTTCATCAATGTTTAGGAAGATAAAGCAGAGGATCAGATGCTGTATGCTTCTTTGTGCATTTGCTGCCTGCTTCGGAGAGTCATTTTTTAGAAAGCTCAGTTCCTAAGCGATCATCTTCCACAACTGTTGGCCACTGCCCCTACATTTTCATTTTCAAAAGTAGCATGACAATTCTTATGCCCTGGTTAGAATACAATGGTTATTAGCTTAGAACAAAAATTGAAAGTCCCAGTAAACTTTTGCCAATTATTTTGGATTGATTCCAGGATTTTATTAAATTAGTTCTTTAAGGGTGTGGCTGAGAGCCTGATGTAGCATGAAGTTTATGAGTGAGCTCCGCCGTACATCCTGCAGAATCCTGCTGATATCTTTGCCATCCTACAATGCATTGCCTTGAAAGCACCATAGATCATCTACCCTCCATCCCTGCTACAGTTTGCTGCCAGCATCACCACAATCCGACATGGCTAAACGGTCGCAGGGCCTACACTTCCAGCCGGACACACCCATACTTGCCAACAGTCCCGAATTTCCCGGGACATTCCCGGGATTTAGACCATTTGCCCGGCCTTAACATTTCCTGGGAAATGTCCTGAGAAATTGACTTTTTTCACGATTTTAAATTTTTTTGCCGCTGGCCGCTAGCGGTCGGCGGCCAGCACTAAATTGACTCTGCCGCCAATTTGAAGAAGACCAGCTAAGGAAGAAACAAGAGGCAGAGCCCAAGCTCCGCCTCTTGACTCTTCCCTGCTTGCTCCACGAGCTGGTCTTCTGGCGGGGAGATGAGATTAGCCAGCGCGTCCCAGTGCACCTCAGCAGGTCACTGGGACACAGTGATTCAAAGACACTGACACCCCCCATGGGACACAGAAGGACCACCATCCCATCCCAAGGACACAGAGGGACCACCATCCCCCCAGGGACACAGAGGGACCCCATCTACCACCAGGGACACAGAGGGACCCCCATCCCCCCAGGGACACAGAGGGACCCACCATGTCCCATGTCCCATGGGGACTCAGAGGGACCCACCATGTCCCATGGGGACTCAGAGGGACCCCCATGTCCCCCGGGGACTCAGAGGGACCCCCATGTCGCCTGGGGACTCAGAGGGACCCACCATGTCCCATGGGGACTCAGAGGGACCCCCCATGTCCCCTGGGGACTCAGAGGGACCCCCATGTCCCCTGGTGACTCAGAGGGTCTCCCATGTCCCCTGGGGACATAGAGGGACCACCATGTACACTAGGGACACCGAGGGACCACCATGTCCCCTGGGGAAACAGAGGGACCACCATGTCCCATGGGGACACAGAGGGACTACCATTCCTCCAGGGACACCCCCCCGGGGAGACAGAGGGACCACCATGTCCCCCCAGGGACACAGAGGGACCACCATGTCCCCCCGGGGACACAGAGGGACCATCATGTCCCCTGGGGAAACAGAGGGACTACCATGTCCCATGGGGACACGGAGGGATTACCATCCCCCAGGGACACAGAGGGACACCCACCGGGGAGACAGAGGGACCACCATGTCCCCCTGGGGAGACAGAGGGACCACCATGTTCCCCCGGGGAAACAGAGGGACCACCATGTCCCCGGGGACACAGAGGGACCACCATGTCCTCTGGGAAGACAGAGGGACCACATTCACCCTGGGAAGACAGAGGGTTCACCATCTTCCTGGGAAGACAAAGGGACCACCATCCCTCCCCCTGAGGAGACAGAGGGACCACCATCTCCCTGGGAAGACAGAGGGACCACCACCCCCACCTCCCTCTGGGGAGACAGAGGGACCACCACCCCCCTGGGGAGACAGGGGG
>BLSH010335835.1:30774-59090 GCA_018402905.1 Glandirana rugosa
AGTCCTACCTCCCTGTCGTCCGGGGACAGAGGGACCACCATCCCCTCCTGGAGAGACAGAGGGGCCACCATCCCCCCCTGGGGAGACAGAGGGACCACCACCCCCCGGGGGAGACAGAGGGACCACAACCCCCCGGGGAGACAAAGGGACCACCACCCCCCCCTGGGGAGACAGAGGCACCCCTGCATCTGATGGCAAGTGACACGTTTGGGGCTCTCACTGATTCTACATTATGGTGAGTTGAACTATTTAATTTTATATTACAATGTAATAGAAATAATGCGCTTCAATCAACCTGACACCATAACAACCATGGTGCCATGATGATTGAAGCACCAACACCAGGTGTTTGGCGTATCTTTATCTGCTGATCGTTAAACGTTCTGGAATACACATATTGCTATTGTGGTAAAGGATCTGGGCCTGCTGTCCCTCCATCCTGACTTCTTTTCTTCTCTCTCCTTCCCTCCCTATTTCTTTCTTTCTTTCTTCATCCCTCATTCATCTCAGACTTGGACCACACCCCCTTCGAGCCACGCCCTTCAAACCACACCCACCATTCAGTTAAGCCATGCCCATTTTTTAATTCCCCACTATGTCATGCCTCCAAAAGAATGCTGCTGCTCCTGGACACGGAGGAGCCCGACCCAGCTAAGGACTGGGGAGATCTGGATGATACTCCACGTGTCTTTGCAGCAACTGTGGCCTCCACAACTGTGAGTACCCACACCACATGTTCCCAGGCTTCCAACATGGCGGCGGCTGATATTCATGCTGACACTGATACTGAGCTTACACTTAGAGATATCCTAACTGCTGTAACAAGATGTAGTACCTCAATAGCTGACCTTACTGGGGAGGTGAAGGGTATAAAGATGGAGGTAGCCCTGGTGAGGAGACAGGACATGCAGGGAGCATACGGCTGCAGTGGAGGGCAGAGTGAGCACACTGGAAGATGAATGGCAGCCTTTACAAAGCGATGTGAAATATGTTTACTCCATTGCATCTGCCCCTGCTGCGCTCCTGGAAGATATGAAGAATCACCTCTGTCGCAACAATCTGCATACGGTGGGCATCCCGGAGAGAGTGGAGGGTAAAAACCCTGTTGCGTTTATAGAGGCATGGCTGACAGACACATTTGGAAGGGATGCTTTCTCCAATATGTTTGCTGTGGAAAGAGCGCACATGGTCCCAACGAGGCCACCCCCTCAAGGTGCCCCACCTAGACCCTTCCTATTCCGGCTTCTTAATTACGGAAATAGAGATGCCATTCTAGCACAGGCCAGGAAAGCTGAGTCGCTCAAAGTGGACAACGCTAAAGTTTCATTGTTCCCTGATTTCTCAGCTGAGATACAGAGGCAGATAGCAAAATTCCTGGATATAAAAAAGAAGCTACGTGCACTTGATGTGAAGTATTTCATGATGTACCCTGCAAAATTGAAAGTAATAGCTAATGGAACATCACACTTCTTTGAAAATTCTACTGCAGCAATGAACTGATTGGACAGAGAGAAACTCAGCTTGGTGCGCAGACCGGATTGATGCAAGAAATTTTCTTAGTATTTTTTTTGCTATAGTTCTTCAGTTCAGTTTATATTCTAATAAACGGCGGAGTGGACTTTTGAAAGTGCTAATAAACCTTAGCAAATCCTACCATCGGAAAAACTTTTGGCTTCTGCAAGGTACATGTGCCGCTACCCTATGCACATTCCTGAATAAATGCATAGTATTTGGCACATCTGCCTACAAGGCCACTCTGGAACCCTTATAAGTTAGTCCTGAGAGGACTTTGCCCCCTGTTCCCCAAGGGGCGCACTCTAATCTCTTGGGTCCTGTTGACCCTGGATATCGGGTACTTTTCCGTTACTCATATCCAGGGATAGGCACGGACCAAGGCTGTGGTGGACATTTTCCAAAGTACTGACCTTAGTGAAGGACACCAAGGTATATTTCAAATTAAAACCTTCAAAAAAACACTGTCTTCTCTCTGACCTAGTTCTATGAGTACAAAAACCATTTAAAAGTCCTTTGTAGACGTGGATGAAGTAGCAATACGCAAACATGCGTCAACACGACAATTCTCAAGGGAGAAATAGTGCCGCATCATTGGTGTCAGTGGGAGGAATAGTGCCCCATCATTGGTGTCAGTGGGAGGAATAGTGCCCCATCATTGGTGTCAGTGGGGAAAATAATGCCCCATCATTGGTATCAGTGGGAGGAATAGTGCCCCATCATTGGTATCAGTGGGAGGAATAGTGCCCCATCATTGGTGTCAGTGGGAGGAATAGTGCCCCATCATTGATGTCAGTGGGAGGAATAGTGTCCCGTCATTGGTGTCAGTGGGAGGAATAGTGTCCCTTCATTGGTGTCAGTGGGAGGAATAGTGCCCAATCATTGGTGTCAGTGGGAGGAATAGTGTCCCATCATTGGTGTCAGTGGGAGGAATAGTGTCCCTTCATTGGTGTCATTGGGAGGAATAGTGTCCCGTCATTGGTATCAGTGGGAGGAATAGTGTCCAATCATAGGTGTCAGTGGGAGGAATAGTGTCCTATCAATGGTATCAGTGGGAGGAATAGTGTCTCATCATTGGTGTCAGTGGGAGGAATAGTGCCCCATCATTGGTGTCAGTGGGAGGAATAATGTCCCGTCATTGGTGTCAGTGGGAGGAATAGTGTCCCATCATTGGTGTCAGTGGGAGGAATAGTGCCCCATCATTGGTGTCAGTGGAAGGAATAATGTCCCGTCATTGGTGTCAGTGGGAGGAATAGTGTCCCTTCATTGGTGTCAGTGGAAGGAATAGTGTCCCGTCATTGGTATCAGTGGGAGGAATAGTGTCCAATCATTGGTGTCAGTGGGAGGAATAGTGTCCCACCATTGGTATCAGTGGGAGGAATAGTGCCCCATCATTGGTGTCAGTGGGAGGAATAGTGCCCAATCATTGGTGTCAGTGGGAGGAATAATGTCCCGTCATTGGTGTCAGTGGGAGGAATAGTGTCCCATCATTGGTGTCAGTGGGAGGAATAGTGCCCCATCATTGGTGTCAGTGGGAGGAATAGTGTCCCGTCATTGGTATCAGTGGGAGGAATTGTGTGCCATCATTTTTTTTTAACAGAAAAGTTTTTATTGTTTTCAAAATCAAACAAGAGCATAGGTAGCATACAAGTAAGAGTCGCTCAACGAGCGATTACAAATACAAATAATCCAGTAATTCGCAGTAATATTAGGCAGATAGAATTATATGAATAGCAGTCAACATAAGTGGCAGTGTCAAACACATTTATCATACAAAAAGACCGGATTAGTTACAAATACATCTTCCCCCCCCAAAAGGAAGAGGGGGGGGAAGGAGCGGGCCGGGACCATCTCAGAACCGTCAGGTCTTCCCCCATTCTCCCCAAATTTTTTCAAATTTCTTAGGGCACTTTCTATTCATATAGGTAAGTTTATATAATGGAAGGACCGCATCTATCAATGTCTTCCACTGAGACACCGTGGGAGGGGCGGCCTCTCTCCATTTGAGCAGTATAGTTTTCCTAGCATAAAATGCTGCATAGAATAAGAACAATTTTTTATAGGTGTTCTTGGTCACCATATCCGTGACTCCCAGCAACAGGACCACCGGATCCAGTCCCAGAGGGATACCAGCCACTGAACTAAGTACCTGAGTCACCCCCAGCCAAAATTTTTGTATCACCGGGCAGGACCATGTGACGTGGATAAAGGTGCCCTCCTCCCCAGTACACTTAGGGCATCTATCCGACCTGGAGGGGAAGATCCTTGCCAGCCTCTGAGGGGTGTAATAGGCCCTGTGTAGGAACTTAAGCTGTATATACCTATCTCTGGCCGCTACCATAAGGGGAATATACTGCTGAATCCCCTCCTGCCAATCCTCATCGTCAAGACTAGGAATGTCTGATTTCCATTTATTGAATAATGCCTCCCCTCTGCCAGAGTCAGCAGAAGTAATCCTGAGATAGAGTGCAGAGAGCACTCGATCCACATTCCGTGAAATAAGGAATTTCTCCACTCCATGAGAGTCTAATGTCAGCCTAGTTGGAAATTGTGCCTGTGCTGCGTGTCGTAGTTGAATATAGCGGAAAAACATTGATGTAGGAAGCTGATAGGTCTCACGCAGCTGATCGAAATATAGCAGTGACCCCTCAGGCATAATATGTTGGAGTATTTTAATTTCATACCGGGCCCATAGGGACGGATCAGGAATAGACTGGAAATGGGCCAATTTAGGGTAACCCCAGAGGGGGGTATAGGGCGACCAGGTTCCCGACGTTGTGAGAAACGCAGAGACCTGTTCCCACACTTTTACCGTAGTGCGCATGGGCGCTGTTGTGTGCCATCATTGGTGTCAGTGGGAGCAATAGTGCCCCATCATTGGTGTCAGTGGGAGGAACAGTGCCCAATCATTGGTGTCAGTGGGAGTAATAGTGCCCAATCATTGGTGTCAGTGGGAGGAATAGTGCCCCATCATTGGTGTCAGTGGGGAAGTGCCACTGAGAAGGAACCCCCAGAATCATGATTGTTAACTTGCAGACTGTGACAGGGACTGGGTGTGGTGGCCTGGCCTGCCTGGGAGGGCTGGGGCTGGCTGGGTCCTGGAAGGTCTGCAAGTTAAAAAAAAAACATGATTCAATCTGGTCACTAGTAGCACTGACTAGCACCTGGTTGGCAGTCCTCGTGACTCCTGAGGCCTATAAATTTCACACTGCAGGGAGGGACAAGGTCCCTGTCTCTCCCTGTAAAATTTACAGGCCTCAGGAGGACTGCCAGCCAGGTGCTAGTCAGTGCTAGTGACCTTCCAGGGCCCAGCCAGCCCCAGCCCTCCCAGGCAGGCCAGACCACCACATCCAGTCCAATCCCTGTCCCTCCCAAGCTCCCTGTGAAATGTACAAGCCTCACTGGCACCATGAAAAAAAAATTACTTTACTTGCCTGGCAGTGGCACTGCTCGCTTGAGTCGCTCCAACACAGTCTCCTCCTCAGGAGTGGACTCGATTCAGGTAGGCTCAGTAGCACCTTGTCCTCCGGGCGGCTCCGCTCCTCTGTCTGGCTGCAGTGAGTCCACGACTTCTTCTTCCCGCCGTGAGTGACCGTCCCCGAGCGACCGCACTGCCCACACACAGGTCTCTGAGTCTCTCTCCTCTCTGCCGACTCCAAGCCACGCACCATGCGACCAGTCCCTGCCTCCTAGATCACTCCGCAGTCTGCACGAGGATGAGTGGGCGGTGCCACACTCCCTGGGTGTCTTACTACGGCCTAGGAGGAGTCGGGGGACGTATGATGATACAGTTA
This sequence comes from Glandirana rugosa, assembly GCA_018402905.1. Classification (NCBI taxonomy): domain Eukaryota; kingdom Metazoa; phylum Chordata; class Amphibia; order Anura; family Ranidae; genus Glandirana; species Glandirana rugosa. The sequence continues at coordinate 36,081 of BLSH010335835.1, forward strand.
CAAAAAAAAAAAGCGATGTGTAAAAAAAAAAGTCTGACACCACAGGCAGCCCTGTCGGACACTGGTGTCCGGGAGCGGACACCTTGCCGATCCCTGCTCATATCTGTATACTCACATGCTTTCCTTCCCCCTTTCTTATCTTACAGGTTGATTTACAATATGTTCTTCCTAGACTGAATGTTCCGGACTTCACCACTAGATGGTGCTCTGACCACAAATTGATACTGCTGGAGGATCTGGTATTATTTTCATTTGCTTTTCATGTAGGATGGTTGTCTGTCTTATATACATTGCTGCGGCTTACACATAGAGTCATGTGGATGTCCTCGGGCACTCACAAACAAAATGCTAAAATGGCTGTAGCTTCCGCTAGAGGTTTGCTCCTCCTCTCTTGGAACGTAAGGGGGATGAGTAATCCCAATAAGCGAGGGGCCATCTTTCACTACTTTACTAATAAAAAGCCACATGTGGTATGCCTCCAGGAGACACACTTGCACCCGGACACTGTATACCTGCTGCAATCCCGTAAATTTCCCATGCAAATTCATGCCACTCATTCCTCCTATTCCAGGGGAGTTAGTGTGGAATATCTCGTGATGTACTATATGTTTGCTTTGAGCAGCAGGTGGACAGGGAAGGGCGCTACATTTTTTTTTTCTGTAAACTGAAAGGTTTTGTATGTATTGTGGCAGCTATGTATATCCCGCCGCCCTTTTCCTCAGACCTGCTCAAGAAACTAGCTCAATTTATGGCATTGCACCCTGGGATACCTGTACTGGCTATGGGGGATTGTAATAATCTCCTGGATCCCCAGCTAGACAGACTGATGACTCAGCAGAGTAATATTTCCGACACACCTAGCAAAACCCAATTTGCTGCCTTGGTCAGTGAGTTGGGTCTGAGGGACGTGGGGCGTAACCGCAATACCAAATTTAAATGTTATTCATGTTATTTAGCCCCTTATGGGGGGCTATCGCAAATTGATATGGGACTGGGAAATCAGGCCCTAATCCCATATGTGGCGGACTTTGCCTATGAGCCCAGGCTGCTATCAGATCACTCACCCTTCTGGGTATACCTGGATATTGCAGACAAGCCCCTGCACCCATTGTTGCGAGTGAACCCATTTTGGTTGACACTGTTCCCAGTCCCAGATACCATCTCTAAAGCTTTGGGAGACTATTTGCAATTCAACGAACACTCCTCCAGCTGGGCCATTGTCTGGGACTCCCTGAAGGTCTACCTTAGGGGGCTCATCAGTAGGGGAAATTACAGGTATTAAGAGGAGATCACGTGCATGGGGAGACACAGTACGCTCCGATTTACAGAATATGGAGGCAGCATATGTTACTAACCCTACCCCGGTCAATTATTGGACAATTGGACAAAAGCCCAATCCCTTTACAATACGGTGGTAATGTCAGCGACAGAGAAGAGAAGGTATTTCCTTCAGCAAAATTACTTTGAAGAGGGAGAGAATACAGGACACCTCTTGGCCATGGTAGCAAAAGCACAACAGGGAGATAGCAATATCACTGTCATTAAGTCCCCAAGCAGAACAATCTGCACTACTAGAGAGGATATATTGGGTACATTCCAACACTTTTATACTGATTTGTATGTCTCTATGTACCCTCTGGGTACACTGATGGACCTACTATGGGACTGCGTGTTTACCCAATTATCGGAGGGGTGACGTACTGCCTTGGACTCCCTTCTCACACTGGAGGAGCTGAGTAAAGCCTTAGCTATGGCCCCTAGGCATAAATCACCAGATTCTGATGGCCTTCCTGCAGAAGTTTACCTAAAATATGGGAATGTTCTCCTCCCACCACTGCTTCAGGCACTTCCGGAGGCAGCTGACACAGGTAAATTGCCAAATTCCATGCAGGAAGCCATAATAGTGGTGCTCCCCAAACCAGGAAAAGACAAACTCATCCCAGACTCCTATCGACCCATACCTCTGTTGAATACAGATGTTAAACTCCTTGCCCGAGTACTGGCCAATAGATTATCTAAATTTATTAGCAAACATATTCACCGAAACCAATCAGGTTTCCTCCTTGCCTGGTCCACAACAGACAACATAAGATGTCTATTTTTAAATCTGTAGATTCCTGCGGATAATCCTGGAGGTAGGGCCATCTTATCCTTAGACGCGGCAAAAGCATTTGATAGTGATGAATGGCCCTACCTCCTGGATATCCTATCTAGGTTTGGCATAGGGGACAGGTATATTAATTGGATTAGAGTCCTTTACTCGGCTCCAGTCGCTAGATTAAGAATAAATAATGCCCTTTCCTCTTTTTCCTTACGTAGAGGCACTCGGCAGGGGTGTCCGCAGCCACCACTGCTGTTTGCGATGGCAGTGGAGCCTCTGGCAATGCTCATTCGTAATCACCCATCTATAGTTGGATTCCGCAGAGGCCCCATAGAAGATAAGGTGTACCTTTATGCGGATGACGCACTACTATATCGGGGTGACACGGGGGATTCGTTAACCACAGTCATGAAACTAATTTCAGACTTCAGCAGTATCTCAGTATTTGTCATCAACTGGTCCAAATCGGTGCTTATGCCGCTAGACCCACTTGTGACACCTCTCCCAGACATGGCAGCACAAATTGCCATGGTGGACTCCTTTAATTATCTGGGGGTAATGGTGTCTAAAGATCCAGCAGACTATCTGTCACTCAACTTAGCTCCCCTATGAAATAAACAAAAACTCAAAGGTAATAGCTGGTGCAAACTGCCACTATCGGTGATAGGTCGTGTAAACCTTATAAAGATGGTGTGGGCCCCGCAGCTATTATATATTTTTCATAATACACCCATTTGGATTGTGAACAAATGGTTTAAACGTATAGATTCCCAATTTCGGGAGCTTATATGGAGAAGAGGATAGGCCCGTATAAGTCTAAATACCCTCCAATATGGTAAGGATCGGGGTGGCACTATGGCACAATCCCAATTTTGCAGAAGTTAATAAGCTACAGTTCCTCCATCAACTGTACGCCAATTGCACCTTAAAAACATTTGAACAGTTGTGTAATGAATTCTTGCTCACTAATGGCCAATTTTATCAATACCTCCAGCTTCGGTATGCCTTGCAAGCCCAAGCACAAGTGACACCCCTCCCTATATCCTCCTCCCCCAGGATACAAATCTTACACGGGCCACTTCCCATAAGGGTCTAATTTCCCACATGTACTCTGTCTTTATGTCAACCATCCAAAATCCCTCCTTACTTAAATGCAGGTCTTCATGGGTCACAGACATAGGAGAGATAGACGATGAGCAGCGGGACATGGCATTAGCATCCCTCCCAGTAGTCTCAGTTTCTGCCTCCCAAAAACTTTCATCCTCCATAGGTCATATTGTACTCTGGCCAAACTGTTTGCTTGGGGCAGAATAGACACTCCTCTCTGCTCAAAGTGTGTAGCTCACAGAGGTGACTTTATACATATGACCTGGAGACGTCCCAAACTGGCAAGATACTGGGCTTAGGTCATTCAAACCATTACTGAAGTAGCTCAACTTCCTATCCCCTTTAGCCCACTGGTGTGCCTGTTGGGAGCTATAGATGAGGAGTAGAGTTGAGCGAACCTGGACTGTAAAGTTCGGGTCCGTAATGGACTTTAGGGTGTCCATGCCCCGAACCCGGACATTTGAAAAAAAGTCCAGGTTCGGTATTTGGGTATTTTTGGCGCCTTTTCTATAGCTGCTGGGCAGCCAATCAACAAGCTTTTCACTAGTTTGCCCTTAGAAGCCATCACAGCCATGCCTACTAATGGCATGGCTGTGATTGGCCCGTGCATCATGTGAAAGATTAGTGTTCACAACCATCTCAGACTGCATTAGGGAGACCTTCATTGCAGTCCTGTGAGGGAGACAATAGTGTTCAGAACCATCTTATATTGAATTAGGGAGACATTCCTGTCTGTGCTGTGAGGGAGACATTAGCATTCAGAACCATGTTATAGTGCATTAGGGAGACTTTCCTGTTGGTGCTCTGAGGGAGAGATTATCATTCTAAAACCATCTACTACTGCATTAGGGACAGGTTCCTGTTGGTGCTCTGAGGGAGAGATTATCGTTCTAAAACCATCTACTACTCCATTAGGGACAGGTTCCTGTTGGTGCTCTGCTGGAGAGATTATCATTCTAAAACCATCTACTACTGCATTAGGGACAGGTTCCTGTTGGTGCTCTGAGGGAGAGATTATCATTCTAAAACCATCTACTACTACATTAGGGGCAGGTTCCTGTTGGTGCTCTGAGGGAGAGATTATCATTCTAAAACCATCTACTACTGCATTAGGGACAGGTTCCTGTTGGTGCTCTGAAGGAGAGTTTATCGTTCTAAAACCATCTACTACTGCATTAGGGAGAGGTTCCTCTTGGTGCTCTGAGGGAGAGTGTATCGTTCTAAAACCATCTACTACTGCATTACGGAGAGGTTTCTATTGGTGCTCTGAGGGAGAGATTATTGTTCTAAAACCATCTTCTACTGCATTGGGGACAGGTTCCTGTTGGTGCTCTGAGGGAGAGTTTATCGTTATAAAACCATCTACTACTGCATTAGGGAGAGGTTCCTGTTGGTGCTCTGAGGGAAAGTTTATCGTTAAAAAACCATCTACTACTGCATTAGGGAGAGGTTCCTGTTCGTGCTCTGAGGGAGAGATTATCATTCTAAAACCATCTACTACTGCATTAGGGAGAGGTTCCTGTTGGTGCTCTGAGGGAGAGTTTATTGTTATAAAACCATCTACTACTGCATTAGGGAGAGGTTCTTTTTGGTGCTCTGAGGGAGAGTTTATTGTTCTAAAACCATCTATTACTGCCTTAGGGAGAGGTTCCTGTTGGTGCTCTGAGGGAGAGTTTATTGTTCTAAAACCATCTACTACTGCATTAGGGAGAGGTTCCTGTTGGTGCTCTGAGGGAGAGTTTATCGTTAAAAAAACATCTACTACTGCATTAGGGAGAGGTTCCTGTTCGTGCTCTGAGGGAGAGTTTATCGCTCTAAAACCATCTACTACTGCATTAGGGAGAGGTTCCTGTTGGTACTCTGAGGGAGAGTTTATCTTTCTAAAACCATCTCCTACTGCATTAGGGAGAGGTTCCTGTTGGTGCTCTGAGGGAGAGTTTATCGTTAAAAAACCATCTACTACTGCATTAGGGAGAGGTTCCTGTTGGTGCTCTGAGGGAGAGTTTATCGTTAAAAAAACATCTACTACTGCATTAGGGAGAGGTTCCTGTTCGTGCTCTGAGGTAGAGTTTATCGCTCTAAAACCATCTACTACTGCATTAGGGAGAGGTTCCTGTTGGTACTCTGAGGGAGAGTTTATCTTTCTAAAACCATCTCCTACTGCATTAGGGAGAGGTTCCTGTTGGTGCTCTGAGGGAGAGTTTATCATTCTAAAACCATCTCCTACTGCATTAGGGAGATGTTCCTGTTAGTGCTCTGAGGGAGAGATTATCAGTTTAAAACCTTCTACTACTGCATTAGGGACAGGTTCATGTTGGTGCTCTGAGGGAGAGTCTATCGTTCTAAAACCATCTCCTACTGCATTAGGGAGAGGTTCCTGTTGGTGCTCTGAGGGAGAGTTTATCATTCTAAAACCATCTTCTACTGCATTAAGGAGAGGTTCCTGTTGGTGCTCTTAGGGAGAGTTTATCGTTCTAAAACCATCTACTACTGCATTAGGGACAGGTTCCTGTTGGTGCTCTGAGGGAGAAATTATCATTCTAAAACCATCTACTACTACATTAGGGACAGGTTCCTGTTGGTGCTCTGAGGGAGAGATTATCATTCTAAAACCATCTACTACTGCATTAGGGACAGGTTCCTGTTGGTGCTCTGAGGGAGAGATTATCGTTCTAAAACCATCTACTACTCCATTAGGGACAGGTTCCTGTTGGTGCTCTGCGGGAGAGATTATCATTCTAAAACCATCTACTACTGCATTAGGGACAGGTTCCTGTTGGTGCTCTGAGGGAGAGATTATCATTCTAAAACCATCTACTACTACATTAGGGGCAGGTTCCTGTTGGTGCTCTGAGGGAGAGATTATCATTCTAAAACCATCTACTACTGCATTAGTGAGAGGTTCCTCTTGGTGCTCTGAGGGAGAGTGTATCATTCTAAAACCATCTACTACTGCATTAGGGAGAGGTTTCTATTGGTGCTCTGAGGGAGAGTTTATCGTTATAAAACCATCTACTACTGCATTAGGGAGAGGTTCCTGTTGGTGCTCTGAGGGAGAGTTTATCATTCTAAAACCATCTCCTACTGCATTAGGGAGAGGTTCCTGTTAGTGCTCTGAGGGAGAGATTATCAGTTTAAAACCTTCTACTACTGCATTAGGGACAGGTTCATGTTGGTGCTCTGAGGGAGAGTCTATCGTTCTAAAACCATCTCCTACTGCATTAGGGAGAGGTTCCTGTTGGTGCTCTGAGGGAGAGTTTATCATTCTAAAACCATCTCCTACTGCATTAGGGAGAGGTTCCTGTTGGTGCTCTTAGGGAGAGTTTATCGTTCTAAAACCATCTACTACTGCATTAGGGAGAGGTTCCTGTTGGTGATCTGAGGGAGAGATTATCATTCTAAAACCATCTACTACTGCATTAGGGACAGGTTCCTGTTGGTGCTCTGAGGGAGAGTTTATCGTTATAAAACCATCTACTACTGCATTAGTGAGAGGTTCCTGTTGGTGCTGTGAGGGGGAGATTATTGTTCTAAAATCATCTCATTTTTTTTTTTTTCAACGCTACTCAGACTGAATCACAATCCCAGTCTTTTCTTAACTTAGCCACAAAATGAGACGTGTTCCTTTCATCATCTTAGCGTATATGTACAAAGAGGTTTAAAACATTTTAATAGACATTTTCACACATTACCTTCCCGCCACCTCCTATAATTCCACACCTCATTCGCAACCTCCTCCCCCACCTTCCTCCTTTCCACCACCAACACATAATATAATCTTGCAATCACCCAATCCATGCAACCTTTTTCCAACAACACCATTTTCTTCTTGAAGTACGCACACCTCGCCTCCCACATCACTTCACTGAATACAGCAGAAAATATGTACATTTTGCGTTGCACCTTCTTCTCCTCCTCCACCACTCCCAACACTCCAGCTTCATATGTTACTTTCTTCACTCCAACCACCCGCCTTACCAACCCCTCCAACAGCCTCCACACCTCCTTCACAAACTTACATTCCAAAAATATGTGCCTCACATTTTCAATACCTCCGCACCCTTCTCTCACACACCTCTCCTGGCTCACCAGATCTCTTTCTTTCAGGAATGATCGTGTGGACAAACAATTGTGCAACGAAAGCCACACCACCTCCTTCTGCTTGTTCGTCACACCTGACACATGTAAGTTCTTCCAAGATATCTCTGTTTTCTTTGAATTTAAACCACCAATGTTTGTTATTAGTTCTCCCCTCCTCAACCACTTCCACAAAATATCTTTCTTTTGCGCACCTTCTCCCACCTCACTCAGCCGGTTCTCCTCAAAAAAACTTTTCATTTTCAGATAATATGTTGGTGAAACCAATGACATGGGCTTCCTTAAATCTCTCTCGCACCATCCCCACTTTAGCAATGGCCACCCTACTAGGTACCGCATTAAGGCTGCTGTCTTTCCTCCTGCCCTGAAGGCCTTGAAGTGTGTTAACCACCATTGCACTTCCAAGAATTGCCTAATGTTCGGGAAGTTGTAACCTCCAAGATGTGTACTCTTCATCACCACCTCTCTCGCCACCCTCTCCATCTTGGACCCCCAAAAGAAGACAAACACCATCCTTGTGATCCTCTGAATCCATCTCTTATTTGGAGGGAACACCACTGAAAAGTATAGCAGCAGGGGAAGAATCACTGCTTTAACCACCAACTTCTTCCCATAGAGGGACAGTCTTCGTGTCTTCCACAACCCCAGCTTTTTCTCCATCTTTTCCACCCGTCTCTCTGTATTCACTTGATTGGCTAAGGTCTTTTCAAAATGGATTCCTAACACATCCACCTGCTGCACACACTTCAGTCTACTTTTGGATACATCGCATGTGCCACTAAGGACACACACGTTGCTCTTAGCCCAATTGACCCTAAGGCCCGATATTGCTCCAAAGATATTTACTTGCGGCTCTGCTCTTGCTACATCCTTGGCCGAGCTACACAAAAAGGCGACATCATCCATGTAGCTCATCACCTTGGCGCACTCGTTCCCACATCCGGGCAAGAAAATCCCTTTAAAGGCCTTATCGTTCACCAAATGCCTCATCAATGGTTCCATAACACAGATAAAGGCAATAGGGGATAGTGGGCACCCCTACCTTACTCCCGACCTCACTTCAACTTCTCCCGACAGCTTCCCGTTGATCAGCACTTGACTCCTGATGTCCCTGTACAGGCTCTCCACCATCTCCACAAACCCTTTAGGCACTCCCATCTGCTCCAGGACCGTAAAGAGGTAGCTTTGGGCCACACGGTCATACACTTTTTCGAGATCAATCCCAGCCAATGCCACCGGCATGTTGTTACTCTGGGCATAGTATACTACATCCCTAAGGAGAATTAAGTTGTCCGCAATTCTCCTTCCCGGCACAGCGCAGACCTGCCATTCCCCTATCACTTTGTCAATTATCTTCCTCATTCTGTCAGCAAGTATTTTAGCCAAAATTTTATAATCACAATTTAACAAAGTGATCGGTCGCCAATTTTTGATGTCACGCTGATCCCCTTTCTTGTATAATAGAGTAATGACTCCTTCTTTCATTGATTTTGTTATTTCTTTTCTTTCCATACAGGCTCTCATCACTTCATGCAGATGACTCTTCAGTACCGGCCAAAATTTCGCGTAGAACTCCGCAGGTAAGCCATCCCCTCCGGGGGTCTTATTCTTCTTCATCCTCCTTACCACACTTTCTACTTCTTCCTCAGTCACTGGCTCCATCAAGGTCTCCGCATCTTCCTGGCACAGGTTCCCACTCACCACTTTACAATACTCCTTCATCTCTTCCACTGTTGCACCTTCACCTCCCCCGTACAGTTCTTTGTAGAATAACCTAATCGCCTCTTCCATCCTTCTTCCGCCAACTTACTCTCCGTCCTCCAACACCGTCCGAAAGGTCTTCTTAGGGCCATATGATTTCTTGAAAAAGTATCTTGAGCACTGCTCATCTTCCTCCATTTCCTCCACCTTCGCATGAAAGACTATTGTCTTTCCGCGCTCCTTCAGAGCAGCATTTCTGGCTTCCCGCACTTCCCTGATTTCCTTCTCCACCTCCAGCCCCAATCTTTTACACTTAAACAGGAAATGTAGTCGATCCACCCACCTCCTCTCTTCCTCCTGTCTTCTCCGGGCCTTCTCCGCCCCTAACCTCCTGAAGAAAGTGCGTATCCTCTCTTTAGCCCAGTCCCACCATTGCAAAATGTCATGAAACTCTTGTTTCTTGAAAACCAACCCTTCAAAAAAGGATATAAATTTACCCTTCACTCCTTCCTCTTCCAAACATAGCGTATTAAGCTTCCACACTCCATCTCCGAAGTCCACCCCCTCCTCCAATCTCACCGAGCATGACAATAACATATGGTCAGAGAAGGACACAGGTTCCACCCCATATCCCATGATTCCCAAAAACTGTGATGCAAAAATAAAATCGATTCTAGATCTTACAGTACCTTTATCAGAGAAAAAAGTAAAAGAAAGATCCTTCCCCTCCACCACTTCTGCTGCGTCTTGTAGACGGAAATCACCCACCTCCTCATTCAATATTTTAGATGTTACATCAGTCTCACCTCTTCCACCAGCACCCTGTCTTTCCTCACCTCTCCTCACACAATTGAAGTCCCCTGCAATAATTGTTGGGATCCTTCCAGGTAAGTGCAACTTCAGCGTATTTAAAAACACACACCTTTCTCTTTTATCTGCGGGAGCACAGCAGTTGATCATCCTCACCTTCTTTCCACACACCTCCAACACTGCTATTTGCAACCTCCCCGGTATCACCACCTCATGTGACACACACTCTATGTTTGCACTCTTCACTAGCATTGCCACACCTTCGCTTCTTGCCTCACACATGGGAGACCACACAGATGCCCCTTGTTTCCACTCTTCACACGAGGCTCTCTCTATACCACATTCCTGGACACAGATCACATCTACCTTCATATTTTTTAAAACATCCAGCACCACCGCCCTCCTCCCCTTAGCACATATACTCCTTACATTTACTGAACATACTGTCAACGCCATTAATAAGATAATTTTACTTATTAACCCAGCCATCTCATAACTCTTCATGCGGTAACATTCTCAACATTCTCAGCACTCGCCTCACTTGCTTGAACTTGTTGCCTTCTCCTTGAGAATGGAGAACTGGCAGGCTCCGAATCAGAGCCCCCATCTTCACCAAAAGGCCCACTGCCCCCGCCACCCCATCCCGAACCCTCCACCCGCGCCCTTTTACAGGTAGGAACGGACGGAGTCTCTGGCTTGGCCAAGGAGATCACGAGGCGCTGCCCACACTCCAAACTGGATACACTTTCCATCTCATCTTCATCCTCGCTAGAGGACAATCCGTTCATAAACTCGTTAAATCCCGCAGGGCTCGCGCCCATCATACTCAGCTCTTCCTCTTGCCGGCTGTCACCTCCTCCTCCAGCCTGGGATTCTGGCATCTGCTTCTCCTTCCCAGCCTCCACACTCATCTCTCCCTCCCCTCTCACAGCAGAGCTCCCAGAGACTGCACCAACACTTGCCACCGCACTCCTGGTGACCGTGCCCGCACCTACATCTCTGTTCACCGCCTCTGCCTGGTCGTCTCAGCTTCACCGGTCAGGCCGCCAGAGGGTCCAGGACGAGGATCCGCATCGGCGGGTCCCACTGTACCTTTCGCCTCTTGTGCCACCTTTTTTGTCTCCGACCTCTGCATCCCTTTCTCCCGCCCTTGATCCGCCCATTTCTTAACCCTGCTTTCCACTGAGGCCCAAGTCTTTGCAGAGAAATACTCGTCGCACTGTTTAGCCAAGTGTCCGACTTTTTTGCATATATCACACACCTTCCTCTCCTTACATTCCCTTGAAGGGTGATTCATCTTCCCACAAAATCTACATTTGACCTCCTTATCACAATCCCCACTGGTATGTCCATAAACAAAACATTTACGACAAAAACTGGGTTGTCCTGGATAGAAAAGGAAACCCCTCTCTCCACCGATGTTAAAGGTTGCTGGGGGTCTTCTTACCCCTCCGACACAATCTGGATCATTTTTGAAGCGTCCAAAAAATCTATACTTCCCAGACCAGATACCAAATTTGTTCAGAACTTTCACTCCCCCTCTTAGCTCTTCACAGTAGGAATTTATAAAAGCTCTTACCAAATTTACGTCTGCGAACGGGTTGTATAGATGCACAACAATCACTTTTTCTTCTTGTAGGAACAACGGGATCACCTCAAATTTTTCCACAACCTCATCTTCCCGTAACTTTCTGGCACTCTCGTAGATGTTCCAGCAAACCTCAGATGAAGCAAAGGTAACATCGTAAATGCCCTGCTGGGCAAAATCTTGCAGGCAAACAATATCCTTTACCTTAAGGCCAAGGACTCCAGTCAACAGATCGACCACGACATGCCTCAAGAACATGCTCTCCTTCCATTCTGGCTTCACATGGAACCGTAGAGAATCCCTTATTTCTTGGGACGCCATCTCTTGGGTACACTACTGCACTGATCGAAACTCACATCCAGGGGTACCCCCGAGGGGGCCCCTGGACAAGCTGACACACCTTCGACCAGTAGTACCTGTGGGGCTATGTACCCACCTATCGCCTTCTCGTATGCTTCCAGCAGCGTACTGCCCAATAGGAGCAAGGAGCAAACCACTTAAGAAATAACCCCAAGGCCGAGCAGCACTGGTGCCTTCCGTCAACCCTTTAACTATGGTTGATTATTGTTCTAAAATCATCTCATACTGCAGTAGGGACAGGTTCCTGTCGGTGCTGTGAAAGACAGATTATCATTCTAAAATCATCTCATACTGGTGTAGGGAGAGGTACCTGCTGCTGGTGTGAGCGGTGGAGAGGTTCCTGCTGCTGGTGTGAGCAGTGCATTTCTTGCACAAAAATAAAAAGTGCATCTACAATTTTCTTTTTTTTAAAAAAAAAAAAGAATAATTTATTATTCTTTTTTTTTTTAGTATTAATAAATAGTGCTACATAGTACATAGTACATTGTGTCCAGAATGAGGAGAGCGTCAAATGAGGGACGTGGTCGTGTTTGTGGTGCTGCTGGTGCTACTGGTGTTGGTGGTGTTGCTGAAGCTCCTGTTGCAAGGAGAGGACGTGGTCGATCTGTGCCAGCTACACGCACAAGTGAAACACCTTGCTCAGGTAGCCGACAGAACCTTCAACGTTATATGGTAGGCCCGAATGGCGCTCAACGAATGGTGAGGCCAGAACAAGTACAAGCGATAGTAGATTGGGTGGCTGACAATGCCTCCAGTTCCTTCACATTGTCTCCCTCCCGGTCCCTTGATGAAAGCTCAGAGTTGGCACCTGAACCCCATGGCCATCTGTCTTTCACCGCAGCCCCTTGTAAATCAGCCAAGCAGTCTGAGCCCCAACCCCCATGCAGCAGTCTCTTATGCTTTTTTATGACTCTGCTAGTGTGCTTTCCGTGGGCCATCCACATAGCCCTGCCCCAGAAGTGGAAGACATTGAGTGCACCGATGTCCAACCACTTCTGTTGCAGGATGAGGACATGGAAACAACACCGCAGCACGTCTCTGATGATGACGAAACACAGGTGCCAAGTGCTGCGGCTTTCCTCAGTGTGCAGACTGACAAGGAGGGCAGTGGTGAAGGGTGGGTGGAAGATGATATGGAGGATGATGAGGTCCTAGACCCCTCATGGAATGAAGGTCATGCGAGTGACGTGTGCAGTTTGGAGGAAGAGGTGGTGGTGGCACAGAGGCACCAGCACAGCAAAAGAGGAAGCAGGTTGCAAAAGCGGAGTGAGAGTCCCTAGACAGTATGGCTGCTACTACCCACAGCACCCAGGGACCTAGCACACCAAAGGCAGCTCAAAGGCATTCCCCGGCGTGGCAGTTCTTCAGACAATGTGCTGACTACAAGACACGAGTGGTTTGCACACTGTGCAATGAGAGCCTGAAGCGAGGCAAAAATGTTCTAAACCTGAGCACAACCTGCATGACCAGGGATCTAAATTCAAAGCACGAGCTGCAGTGGAATAACTACCTCAAAATCCAAGAAAGGTCTCGGCCTCCTCCTGCTTCCTCTTCTGCTGCTGCCTCGGCCTCTTCCTCCACCTCTATAGTGCCAGTGTCACCTGCCACCCAGCAAACAGACAATGTGACAGCAACGCCACCATGCCCGCCACTGTCCCCAAGCATTTCCACACGGTTCCATGGAAGCTTACAGCTTTCCATCTCCCAAACACTGGAGAGAAAGAGGAAGTACCCCCCTACCCACCCGCGATCCCTGGCCCTGAATGCCAGCATTTCAAAATTCCTGGCCTTTGAAATGATGTCATTCCGTCTGGTGGACACGGACAGTTTTAAAAACCTGATGGCGACAGCCGCCATCAGGCCGCCATACTTTTCCAGGCGAGCCATCCCTTCCCCGCAAAACAAGTCGGGGACCAGATCAAGTGTGCACTGCGCAACGCCATCTGTGGCAAGGTCCACATAACCACTGATACGTGGATCAGTAAGCACGGGCAGGGACGCTATATCTCGCTAACTGCACACTGTGCAAATGTAGTGGCGAGTGGGCCTGAGGCGGCTAGCCGTTTGGCGCATGTCCTTCCTCCACCGAGGATTGCAGGGCATTACTCTTTGCCTCCTGTTGCCTCCTCCTCCTACTGCGCTTCCTTCTCCTCCTCCTCTACCACCTCCTCATCCACTCAGCGTAACACCTTAACCACCAACTTCAGCACATCCAGGGGGAAACGACAGCAGGCTGTTTTAAAACTGATATGTTTGGGGGATAAACCCCACACTGCGCAGCAGCTGTGGACGGGCATTGAACAACAGACCGATGAGTGGGTGTTGCCACTGAGCCTCAAGCCCGGCCTGGTGGTGTGCGATAATGGGCGAAATCTCGTAGCATCTCTGGGCCTAACTGGTTTGACGCACATCCCTTGCCTGGTGCATGTGCTGCATTTGGTGGTGCAGACATTTCTAAAAAACTACCCAGATATATCAGAGCTGCTGCAGAAAGTGCGGGCCGTCTGTGCGCGCTTTCGGCGTTCTCACCCTGTTGCTGCTCGCCTGTCTGCGCTGCAGCAGAACTTTGGCCTTCCCGCTCACCGCCTGCTATGCGACGTGCCCACAAGGTGGAACTCCACCTTGCACATGCTGGAGAGACTGTGCGAGCAGCAGCAGGCAATAGTGGAGTTTCAGCTGCAGTACGCACGGGTCAATCGTTCTGCAGAACAGCACCACTTCACCACCAACGAGTGGGCCTCCATGTGAGACCTGTGTACCATATTGTGGTGTTTCGAGTACTCCATCAACATGGCCAGGGCCGATGATGCAGTTCTCAGCTTTACTATCCCACTTCTATGTCTCCTTGAAAAACACTTTGGGCGATGATGGAAGAGGATGTGGCACAGGAGGAAGAGGAGGAGGAAGAGGGGTCATTTCCACGGTTATCAGGCCAGTCATTCACAATTGGCTCGGAGGATGGGTTCCTGCACCAGCATAGGCCAGGTAAAAAATTTTCAAGCCAGGGCACAGTTCTGGAGGATGAGGAGGACGAGGAAGATGATGAGGAGGAGGATGAGGAGGAACTGTGTTCACAGCAGGGTGGCACCCAACACAGCTTGTGGGCATCGCTGGAGCATGGCTGGGGGGATACGGAGGACACAGATTATACACCTCCCACAGAGGACAGCTTGTCTTTGCCTCTGGGCAGCCTGGCACACATGAGCGACTACATGCTGCAGTGCCTGCTCAACGACAGCCGAGTTGCCCACATTTTGTAGTGTCCATTTATCTGTGATAAAGAAGTCAATACGGGAATATGAGAGATGTGGTGGGGAATAATATGAATAGTCTCTTTCGGTGCTGTGCTGACATCTCCAGATGTCATACAGGTCCATAGTTTGTAGTACTTGGTTTAGGGTTTGATGAGGTGCTCTTTTGTTGCTTGAAGCGTCTAGATCTCTATTGTTGATGATGTTGAAATCACCTCCGATGATAAGTTTACCTTGTTTAAAGTCTAGGATTTTCTTGAGTAGTCGTTTACAGAATCTAAGTTGTTTTGTGTTTGTGGCATATACATTTGCTATGGTGTATCTGGTTCTATCGATGTCACATATGAGGATGTGGTATCTGCCGAAGGGGTCCACTGTCTCCAAGTGGAAGTGGAAGGCGGTGGTATTTTTTATTGCTGTTAGGACTCCATTCTTCTTTCGAGGGTTGGAAGCAAAAAAGGTGTGTGGGTATTGTCGCATATGTAGGGTTGGGGATTTCCCCATAGCAAAATGAGTTTCCTGAATTAGGAAAACGTCTGGTTTAAGTAGATTGGCTTCTCTAATCAGTGATGCACGTTTGAATGGTGAGTTCAGACCCCGTACATTGAGGGTTGTGATTTTAAGCGACATCTTGGAATTGTAGTATTCGGTGTGAAAGTAGATATGGTTGTTCTATGAGGTTAGGGGGTCTGAAGTCGATTCTGAGGGAAGTGATTTTCCTTAGTCGAGGTGTTAGGTAGGGCCAGATGGATAAGATCTGCTGCTTTTTCGGGTTTTGTTGGTTGATGTACACATAGATTGTCGATGGGTATCTCTTTATAAGATCCTGTGGGTATCGGAGGTGGGATGATATTTTCTGGGGGAGGATAGGGGAAAAGAAGAGGGAGGATAAGAAAGGCTTGCTAGGAACGCAAGCAACATGGGTAGCATCCTTTGCTACTTCAGGAGGTGGGGGGAATAGATATATCCGAATCATTAACGTAATGATCGGGAGTAGAACAGAACAAAACATATTTTGCCAGTGAGGCTTAACACAAGCGAGGTCCCAGCTAAAATGAGTTGAACTGGAGCATCCAATAGTCTTGGTTTTTCCTTTAAGATCAATGTGTGTCCATATGTTGTGGACGTTTTGGGGAGGAGGAAGGTTCCAAAACTGGTATTATGCCCCATTCTTTGAGTAGTTTCAATCCAGATTCCAAGCTTCTAATTATGTGGGATTTCCCTTGTCTTTTAATTGTTATTTTTGTAGGAAAGCCCCATTGGTAGGGGATGTTATGATTTCGAAGCGCTTTGGTGATAGTTGAGAGGTTTCTTCTATTTTGTAGGGTCGCTTTTGAGAGGTCAGCGTAGATTTTGATCCCAGTATATGGCTCTGGAAATGACGTAGCGTGTTTGGCGGCTTGCATGACTTTTTCTTTTGCATGGTAAAAATGCACTCTGGCCAGGACATCCCTCGGGACTGAAGCTGGTAAAAAGTCCGGTTTTGGAATTCTGTGGGCTCTGTCGATAGTTAGCTCCAAATCAGAAAGTGATGGGCTTGGCGCTTTCATTAGTTGTTGTACAAAAGGTACAATTGCGTTGGGTGCTATTGTCTCTGGTATTCCTCGGAGTTTGAGATTGTTTCGCCTGGAGCGATCCTCCAGGTCGGCTAGCTTGAGGCGTATTTGTTGCATTTCTGAGTTTTGGTCAGTGAGGGCGTCCACCATGTTGTTATGGGCTGTACACATTTCGCTGACCCTAGTTTCTACGTGTGAGAGTCTAGTCTCGTGCTTTTGAATGGATTTTTTGATAGGTGCAAGGTTTGTGCTCATATCTGAATGGAGAGATTGTCGGAGAGATATCAACATATTTTTTAAAGAAACCTCTGTAATGGGTTGTTCTGAAGCTGGTATTTTATCTATGTGAGAAGGAACGAGGGTTGGTGGAACGAGCGTTTCCGCGAACGGATCTTCGGTTTGTTCTTCGAACGGATCTCCGAGCGGATCCTCGTTCGTGTTGCGTTCCGCGTCTTCCATTCGAGGCCTGGACTTTAGCGGGCTTCTGGTCGTGGGCGATACGGGCGGGGATGAGTCGCCTAGGTCTCCCTCATACAGGGGGAAGGTCAGTCTGCGGTCGGTGCACGTCTCACCTGTGTTTTGTGAGTCTTGTGGTGCTCTTCGTCCTGAGCCGGCGCCATCTTGGATGGGATAAGGGCCTGAGGCTGGGAAGAAATCTGTGAGTTTCTGCAGCCGATCAGCATTCTTCCTTCGGCGAGACATCATATCAGGTAAAGGGTGCTTGTAGGAATACACTGTGGGTTGAATGCTGCCAGTTGTGTCGCTGTATTAGTCGGTTTATGGCTGGGATCTCAGGAGCCTCAGAGAAGAGCGGCCATCTAGGTTGCTGGCCAGACACGCCCCCCGAGTTGCCCACATTTTAACTTGTGCCGATTACTGGGTGGCCACCCTGCTGGATGCCCATTACAAGGACAACGTGCCGTCCTTAATTCCCTCACTGGAGCGTGATCGGAAGATGAGCGACTACAAGCGCACGCTGGTAGACGCGCTGCTGAGGGCATTCCCAAATGACACAGGGGACTCTGTGGAAGCACAAGGCGAAGGCGGAGGAGGAGGAAGAGGTCACCAATGCAGCTGTGGCACCGCCAGCACCTCAGAAGGCAGGGTTAGCATGGCCAAAATGTGGAAAAGCTTTGTCAGCAGCCCACCACAACAAACAGCACCACCAGCTGATAGGCAACGTCTTAGCAGGAGGCAGCATTTCAGAAACATGGTGAAACAGTATGTGTGCACACACCTACACGTACTGACTGATGGGTCTGCCCCATTCAACTTCTGGGTCTCCAAATTGGGCACATGGCCTGAGCTTGCCCTTTATGCCTTGGAGGTGCTGGCCTGCCTTGCAGCCAGTGTATTGTCTGAACGTGTGTTTAGCACGGCAGGGGGCGTTATCAGAGACAAGCGCAGCTGCCTGTCCACAGCCAACGTGGACAAGCTAACGTTTATTAAAATGAACTAGGCATGGATCCCACAAGACTTGTCTGTACCTTGTGCAGAATAGACATTTAGACCGGCCTCACACAGCCATTGGTATACTTGTTTTTTTTTAATATGTCTCAATATTTTGGGGGCTACCCCAATTAGAAAAAAAAACCAAGCAAACAAATAACAGTGTTGGCTACCTCCTCCTCCTCCTCCTCCACCACCGCCACTTCCACCTACACTGCCACGGTCACGGCCTAGTCAACCTCTAGGCTCCTACTCCACATCCACCTCCTCCTCCTCTCCAGACTTGCACACCCATCGTCTCCATGTGAAAGCTGTGCTGCATCGACTGCGGAACAATTGCCTCTATGCTAAGTTGGAGAAGTGTCTATTTGAACAAACACAAGTTCCATTCCTGGGCTACATAATCACAGATCAGGAACTTCTCATGGATCCAGCCAAACTTCGGCCATCTCTGAATGGCCGCAGCCCTCTGGTCTTAAAGCCACCCAGCGGGTGGCTTCACCAATTACTATCGCCAATTCATTTATGACTATTCTACTTTGGTGGCTCCTATCACATCACTTACCCATAAGGGTGTCAATGCGGGGTCCTGGCCCCCTGAAGCCATGGAGGCTTTCCATAAAATCAAGGCAGCCTTCCTCTCTGCCCCTATTCTCCTACGTCCGGACATTATGAAACCCTTTTCTATGGAGGTTGATGCCTCTTCAGTAGGAGTCGGTACCGTCCTACTGCAAGCTCAGAAGGGCAAGTCTCAGCCTTGTGCATTCTTTTCCAAAAAGTTTTGGGATGCAAAAAAGAACTATACCATTGGGGACCGTGAGCTATAGGCTATTAAGCTAGCTCTCCAAGAATGGCAACATCTGCTAAAGGGCTCCCCCATTGCATCACCATCTATACTGATCATAAAAATCTGCAATATTTACAATCTGCTAAACCCCTAAACCCACAACAAGCTCGCTGGGCTTTCTTTTCTGCATGGTTCAGCTTCAACATTACCTTTCATCCTGGTGCCAAAAATGTTTGTGCAAATGCCTAGTCCAGATTGTTCAATGCCAATGACTCTGAGAATCACCTAGATCCTGGTCCCATCATCCCTCCGCACTGAATTGTAGCCACTACTCAACTCTTGCCCAAGCAGCCTCCTCCAGGTAGAACATTTGTGGTGCCCACGCTTCGTCCCAAACTCCTTGCATGGACTCATGACTCCAAGTTCTCTGGACATCCTGGTGTACATCGTATCTTTAGCCTTCTTCCACATCACTACTGGTGGCCCACTCTTCGGAAGGACGCTAAGGAGTATGTCCAAGCTTGTGCGGTTTGTGTACAATCAAAGTCTTCCACGTCTGCCCCAGCTGGGCTGCTTCTACCTTTACCGGTTCCCGAAATACCTTGGTGTTGTATTTCCATGGATTTTATCTCTGATCTGCCCCCCTCAGCTGGTTCTATGTTCATTTGGGTAGTAGTGGATCGGTTCTCCAAAATGTGTCACTTGATTCCATTGGATGCCTTCACACATAGTCTCAGACAGGGGAGTTCAATTTACCACTCGGTTCTGGAGAGCCTTGGCCAGCTCCTTTGGGATTAAATTGGATTTTTCATCTGCCTTTCACCCCCAGGGCAAACAGAACGTGTCAATCAAAATGTAGAATATTATCTCTGTGCCTTCATCTCAGCTCACCAAGATGACTGGGTAGACTTTTTGCCATGGCAGATTTTGCCCTAAACCACCACCCCAATGCCAGTACTGGAAAATCTCCCTTTTTCACTGTTTACGGACAGCACCTATCCGTTCCCTTTCCTGTTCCAATCTCTCCTCTCATACCAGCAGCTGCTGAAACCTAAAAGACCTTCAACTCAATTTGGGAAGAGGTTTCTAAGAACTTTCACCTGGCTGCTTCCAGGCATAAAATGGCAAGAGATCATCATTGTCGTCCTGGTTCTAACTTCCTACCAGGCAATAGAGTTTGGCTCTCTACCAAGCACATCCGACTCCAGGTGCCCTCAATGAAACTTGCTCCTCGCTTCATTGGTCCCTTTCCTATTATCCGTCAGATCAATCCAGTGGCTTTCAAGCTCCGTCTGCCCTCTCATCTCAGGATCCCCAATGCCTTCCATGTTTCCCTGCTCAGGCCATTGATCCCTTAATCGCTTCTCTCGCTCTTCTTCCCGCCCTGCACCTGTTGCAGATACCACAGACCAGTATGAGATTAAAGAAATATTGGACTCCAAATACTCCCAGGGAAAGTTACTCTATCTGATTGATTGGAAGGGCTATGGCCCGGAAGAGAGATCTTGGGTTCCGGCTGCAGATGTTTCAGCCCCACGCTTGGTGACCAATTTTCATTGGAAATTTCCCTCCAAGCCAGCCCCTAGATGTGTGGGGAGACCTTGTAAGCAGGGGGGTACTGTAAGAGATCAGCTGCGGATCTGAGCTGTGTCTTACTGGTTGCATATGTTTTTTATATTTGCTGCTGTAGGTCTGCTGACACACGTAATCCCACAACTTGTGCTCTGCTCTGGCTGCACTGACTCAGCAGTTATGGGCGTCGCCGGCTTCACCTGCTGGTTTATATGCCTTCCTTCCTGCTACTTCCTGTCCAGCTCACATGTGTCTCCCTATTTAAATCCCACTCAGACTAGTTTCTGGTTGCTTGATCAACACTTGTTCCTGAGCTCCTTCCATGCTATAATCCTTATCTGACTTCAGGTAGACAGATCTCTTGTGTACCGACTCAGCTTGTTCCCCTGATTACTTTTGTCTGCTGACCGCCCTGACCTTGGCTCATTATTTGGCTCTTCTTTTGCTTCATCCATCCATCCATCTGTGCCTGCACTGTGTCTTCGAGTACTCTCCTTGTGAGCAGGGTGAACCTGGGGGTCATGACCTGGGGTCAGAATGCAGCTAAGTCCAAACTCCCATGAGGGGGTCCCTGGAAGAATACCAACTGGCCCTTAGGCTCCACGCCCTGGGGGATCCCTTGTCACCTACTCGTCCATGGGCTCACACCTGCATCACCTTGACAGAGAGGTTATACAGAAACCCATTTAAAGTGTCTAAAGTGATGGATGTATATTTAGGCCTTCTCTCAGCCTGTGGTGAGAATGCTGAAAAATTACCTCCGGTGCCTTAGAGAGCGAGGGATTGAGGTAGGCCCAAGCCCAGGGAGCAGAGATTATCATCTTTAAAGGGGGCCCACCCCCCAGTATGGGTTTAACATTACGACAGAAAAAGGGTAGACTACAATGATGACTGTGGTGACTATATAGAATAAGCTGCTTTTAGAAAAAGAACAACAAAATAACATAGAAAAAATAGTAACGAACCAAATTCCAAGGTGCCAGGGGGGAAAGACTCTCCTGGCAAGTGTAATAAAGCTCCGTGGACTTTCTAGTCCAATGCTCAGTGTGCCGTCCATATCCTATTCACTGGTTCTACCAGGTGCTGACTAGGAATTAGAAAAATCTGGCAATCCCCTTTCCGATGTTAGAGTGTGGCTGTGAGCAGGGGAAAAAAACAAATGGGCATGAAGAGACTTAGTCTGAGTTCAAGAATCATCTGAATTGTGCTGGATGCATGAGTAAGTTCTGAATCCAGGAGGACTGGGATAAAAAGCCCAAACTGAGATTTCTAAAAATGAAAAGTCAGTCAACTCTATCTCTGGATCATTGACGGTATCTTTGGTCCCGCAGATATGATGGAGCAGCCCAAATAGGAGCTGTGCGGGGGGTAGAAGAGAGTCTTGGTGTAGTATGAGGATCCAAAAGGCCCAGCTTGATCAGCAGCTTCTTCCCTTCAGCTACAGTAGTCACTGTGTAGGTGGTTCATTTATGAGGGACAGTGAGCTTAAAGGGGAAGCGCCATCTATAGCGGATCCTAGCAGATTGTAACACTGTTGTGGTCTCCTTCATCCATCTCCTCTTGTCCAGGGTGGCAGGGGAGACATCTGGGTAAATTTGCAACATGACCCCTTCCAGTTGAATATGAGGGGTATTGCGAGAAGCACGGAGGATGTCCTCTTTTACTAGGAAGTCCTTCAGGCACATCACTATGTCCCACAGAGATTTCTCTGGTGGTGGTTTAGGTCTCAAAGCTCTATGAATTCTGTCACAGGCAAATGAGGACACATTATGGTCAGGTAGCAGAGATGAATAATTTATTCACCGCTGTGAATAGGTCTATGACCGATTCTGGCACCCCGTGTACCCTGATAGTGTTTCTCCTTTTACGGTTATCTAAGTCCTCCACGTGGGCCTGCAATTGGAGGACAGTGTCCAAAAGCGCTTTTATGTTTCTTGTGGAGGTCTACATACAGCTGTGCTCATAAGTTTACATACCCTGGCAGAATGTATGATTTCTTGGCCATTTTTCAGAGAATATGAATGATAACACAAAAACATTTCTTTCACTCATGATTGGTGTTTGGCTGAAGCCATTTATTATCAATCAATTGTGTTTACTCTTTTTCAGTCATAATGACAAAATAAACTACCCAAATTACTCTGATCAAAAGTTTACATACCCTGGTGATTTTGGCCTGATAACATGCAAGTTGACACAAAGGGGTTTGAATTGCTATTAAAGGTAACCATCCTCACCTGTGATCTGTTTTCTTGTAATTAGTGTGTGTGTATAAAAAAAGGTCAATGAGCTTCTGGACTCCAGACAGACCATTGCATCTTTCATCCAGTGCTTCACTGACATTTCTGGATTCTGAGTCATGGGGAAAGTAAAAGAATTGTCAAAAGATCTGCAGGAAAAGATCATTGAACTGTATAAAACAGGAAAGGGATATAAAATATATCCAAGGAATTGAGAATGCCAATCAGCAGTGTTCAAACTCTAATCACGAAGTGGAAAATGAGGGGTTCTGTTGAAACCAACCACGGTCAGGTAGACCAACTAAGATTTCAGCCACACCTGCCAGAACAATTGTTCGGGATGCAAAGAAAAACCCACAAATAACTTCAGGACTCTCTAAAAACATGTGG
>BLSH010335835.1:70820-85779 GCA_018402905.1 Glandirana rugosa
GACGTCCCGTCGGTTAGTTGTTCGCAAAGTGACCAAACGGAAATCTTCGGTAGTGTCCGTACGGATGATTACCGTACCGACACGATCGTAACGATCATTGTGTTAGGCAGGGTTTGATCTGCAATCTGTCACTCAAAGCAGCAGTATGTGAAATCTCAAATTACTCCCACAATCTGATCGTTGTGTACGATCAGGCAGGGTTTGATCTGAAATCTGTCACTCAAAGCAGCAGTATGTGAAATCTCGATTCTCAAATTTCTGCAATCTGTCCCTCAGAGAAACAGTAGTAGTAATCTCAGGATGCAGGATCAGATGTTAAAATGTCTGCAATCTGTCCCTCACAAAAACGCTGGCAGCTTCCTCTCCCTACACTATTCAGAGTCTCAGAGAGCATGTGACTGCAGCATCAAGTGACTCCAGCTTATATAGAGGCTGGGTCACATGATGCACTAGCCAATCACAGCCATGCCATTAGTAGGCATGCCTGTGATGGCTTCTAAAGGCAAACCAGTGAAACGCTTGTTGATTGGCTGCCCTGCAGCTATTCAACATGCGTGATCAACTACTAGAACCCAGAACCCGAACGTTTTTTTAAACATCCGTGTTCGGGTCCGGGTCCCGGACACCCCAAAGTTCGGTACGGATCCGAACGTTACAGTCCAGGTTCGCTCAACACTACTTAGGAGCTCACTCTGTACTTCAAAGACCTCAGATTTTTTTTTTAAATCAAAACCAAGTTTATTAGGTGAGCTGCAGAACATATAATGATACATAGATATTTACATGGTGATTCGTCTTAATAGAAATACGACAACCAATATTACAAGGTTTACAAATATTTTAAGTCTAATCAACACTGGATGATAAAGGCGTATTAATATATCTCACAGTTTTCTCCAGACATTTCCCACTTAGTCTTGACATATGCTTGAGCTGGACAACCATCTATCCCATATTCTGGGATACTTGTGGGGACATCCCCGGTGCTCATATATAATCTTTTTGAGGGGTAAAGTGGCATTAACTTCCCTCATCCAGTCCCGTATATTTGGGGGAATGGATTGCATCCAAACTCTAGCTATAGCCATGCTGGCTAGAAACAAAGTTTCCCTAAGGAATATGGCCAAGTGTTTATCGGTGTCTACAGGCCCAAAAGGCACAGTTTAGGGTCCAGGGTGGCCGGGGAGCCCATGTCATCATGGAGAAAACGAATAGCCTGCATCCAAAAGGTTTGAACACTGGGACAGGACCAAATCAGATGATAAAATGTGCCGTCCATAGCATCACACCTGGGACAGGCAACACTCCTATCTTAAAAATTAAGATTATGGCGCTCAACCTAAACATTTAAAATTGGTGTCACCAGAAATTATATAAATAGATGTGTGAAAGGTGTACATGGTACATCACATATATACAAAGTGAAATGCTACGAGAACATCCAAATGTAGAAGAAAAAGTCACTAAAAAATATATATGAAATAAAAGAAATAAACAAGTACATAAAAAATCAATCACAAACTTCGCTATAATAATCTCAATCCTGAGTGTGATGTGTGAAATAAAAATGTGAAGTGATGAACACAAGGGAGTCACTCAAAGAGTCCTTCAAAAGTGCATAATCCACAGAAAAGGGAAAGGTGAACAAACAGATCAGGGAAGTATAAGGAGTGTCAAAGTCTTATATATATGATAGTTCAGCATATCCCATAAGGAAATGGAGAAGTAGGTGGAGGTGGTGATGGTGGAATCTCACAGTGCAATCCGACCCCTTCCAAAGTGAGGCTTACCAGATAAAAGATATATTCAGGCCTGAATATATAGGAAACCGGACATCAAAATGGACAGGACAAACGTCACACACTCCACGGTGGCTCCGGATCTATCCAGGGGTGACTGATCCTCCTATGGCAGGGTGCGTCTAGATCGTATATCAGGGTCCACCAGATTCACCAGGTCTCTTGAAGGGGGTTACTCCTCCGGAGGAGTAACCCCTTCAAGAGATCTATCAGTGCCGCCTAATAGACCTAAGTCCTCCATGTGGGCATCAGTGCTGCATATCAGGGTTGCCTATCAGTGCCCATCAGTGCTGCATATTAGTGCCTCCTCATCAGTGCTATCTCATCAGTGCCCATCAGTGCCGCCTCATCAGTGCCCGTCGGTGCAGCCTCATCAGTGCTCGTCAGTAACATACTTATTTACAAAATTTTACAACAGAAACGAAAAAAAAAAACTGTCTTTTTCCGTTTATTTATCAAAAAATAAAAAAGCCCAGTGGTGATTAAATGCCACCAAAAGAAAGCTCTATTTGTCTAAAAAAAAAAAGGTAAAAACTTTGGGTACAGCGTTGCATGACCGTGCAATTGTCATTCAAGGTGCAACAGCGCTGAAAGTTGAAAATTGACCTGGGTTAGGAAAGGGGTGAAAGTGCCCAGTATTGAAGTGGTTAACTGTTTTCCTGTGGACCTGCTGGCAGTTCTGTTTTCTATGTTCTTGCCCAATAAACTGAAGTCTCAAGGAGTAGGTGGGGTTATAGGAGTAACCCTAGGGTTGATCCTAGCAAGTTTTTGCCAGCATCCAATCTTCTGAAGGTCCCATTCTGTACACCAAGACAGGCTAATTAACAGGTAAGTCAAAATCCCCATTTTTTTGTCTTAAAGTTTTTTGTTTTAAGAACTCAATTTGAAAGTAAAGGAAATAAATTATTTACACTACATGTGGCTATAGAATAAATATATTATTTTTTTTGTCGGCTGCGTGCCAATTGAGAGAAAAGCGCAGTGATATCCCCCAGCAGAAAAGTTTGTTTGGAGCTAAAATGCAAATAAACTTCCATGATTGGTTGCCATGGTTATCTCATGACCAGGAAACATGCTGATTTGTTTACAATTGTTAATCTGAGAGCTCTGCTACTTTTAGTTTGATTGGTAATTTAGTTTTCATTGTCATGGCCCTGGGATCTGTGCCTAATGATGTTCTGCTAGTTTTAGTTTGATTGGTAATTTCGTTTTCATTATCATGGCCCTGAGAACTGTGCCTAATGATGTAATATATGGGTGGCAGTTGTCTCTAGGGATTAAACATATTTGTTGAGGTGTACATACAGTACAT
Organism: Glandirana rugosa; assembly: GCA_018402905.1. NCBI lineage: Eukaryota > Metazoa > Chordata > Amphibia > Anura > Ranidae > Glandirana > Glandirana rugosa. The sequence continues at coordinate 73,932 of BLSH010335835.1, forward strand.
GTCAATGGTGTATATAGATTTCAGATTGTGTTTTTATGTGTGTCTGTGTAGCATGGGTGTGTTTGTTAACATTTGTATACATTTTTTTATATCATTCTTAGTAACACTCATTCTTTCTATTTGCAAATTTGTGTAAATTCCAATAAGTGTTAAAATAAAGATTTCATTATTTTTTCATTAAAACAAATTTCCTTGCAAAAAAAAAAACTGAAATCAGCATAATATGCTCACCTCAGTATTTCAGATCCCAGATTTCAGAGCACTAAAAAAAAAAAAAAAAAATCAAGCATGAGAGATGATGTATTTTTTTCAAATGGGAATTGTAAAATGCTCCTTTGTCACCATAAAGGAACATGTTGTGTCATTGGTAATATACTAATCTGCATTCTGCACAGGTCTGTACAGTTTTACACATTAAGCTAGGATAGTCCCCATAGGACTTGGAATCTCACTTTAACATCATCCATAGAATAATTATAGGTTTTCATTGCTCATCAGAATTGCCATGGGAAATAAAGAAGACTTATCCATGAGCATCTGGAAACCTATATCTTAATGTATATTGAAACTACAGCTGCAATTCTCTTAATCCCACCCTTGCTATACTTTGAGTCTGAACCCATTACAATTGGTTTTATTAGAACTGTTACTTCTTTTGGCAGTGCTCCCGTGTCAAGGCATTCCAGCATGTTGCTTACATAACTTAGGGAAGTTAGATGGAGGTTGAATATAGCAATCTTTCATAGACCTGCTCTGAAGAAGATATTTAACCACTTCACCCCCGGAAGGTTTTCCCATGTTAGGACCAGAGCACTTTTTGCAATTCAGCACTGGGTCGATTTAACTGACAATTGCGCGGTTGTGCGACATTGTACCCTAAAAAAATTTGCGCCCTTTTTTCCCACAAATAGAGTATAGTGGCATTTGATCACCTCTGCGTCATTTCTGATCACCGCTATAAACGAAAAAAGAGCAACAATTTTTGCAAAAAATACAATATTTCTTACGTTTTGCTAAAATACAAATCCAAAAAAATATATATAAAAAACAAATGTATTCATCAGTTTTGGCCAATTTATATTCTTCCTCATATTTTTGGTAAAAAAAAAATCACAATCAGTGTTTACTGATTGGTTTGCGCAAAAGTTGCCGCATTTATAAACCATGAGAATTCAATTCATTTCAATTTCATTTTTTTACAATTTTTGTTTTTACTGGCAATGGCAGCGATCCGTGATTTTTATGGGGACTTTGATATTGGGGCGGACATGTCGGACATTTTTGACACTTTTTTGAGACCAAGGACATTTATACAGCGATCAAAAATGTAAATATTCACTGATTACTGTGTAAATGTCATTGGCAGGGAAGGGGTTAACCTGCAGAGTGCGATCTAGGGGTTAACTGTGTTCCCTGGGTGTGTTCTAACTGTGAGAGGGCTGTGTTGCCAGGGGCATAAGAGATCTAACTGATCCTAGTGACAGGGATCAGTAGATCGCTTACATGCTGCCTGACAGAGCGGAGAACCACCGTGTTCACATCGGCAGTTCCCCGTTCTTTCTCTCTGCCAGGTTATCGCGGCTCGCCAGTGGACATCGGGTCCACCCGAGCCGCGGGCACACTCCTGCAGAGTGTGCGGGCACGAGAGCTTGCCACCGATGGAGCGCTCCCATCCACTAGCTGCGCACATGCGAGCTGCCATTTATAGACGGTGATTTGTGCTACACTGCCACAGTGCAGCAGTAAATGTATGCGAGCCAGTCGGGAACTAGTTAAAGTATTGCCATAAGTTGAAAGTATTATTTTTACTGAATGAGTTAAAGTAGCTTATAGGATAAAACTTTGACATTACAATAAGTCAGAAGAATAAAAAAAATCTTTAGTCTTTTGTTAGTTCATAAGCAAAACAATGCCACATACTAACCTACCCTTGGTCTGTCTCCATGACCTATGTGCAGCCATCTTTTCAGTGCACTAAAAGAACTACTGTTGATAATATTATCCACCCAGTTCAAAATCTGACATGTAAGTCTGAAGTCTACTATGCATACACAATGTTAAAGGGTATCTATAAATAAAAAATAACATATCACAACCTAGTAAAAAATCTGATAATTGCCATCATGTTGCTGGCTTTGCCAAGTGATAATGGCCCTGAAACTATGCAGGCACCATCAAACAGGAGGTCAATCAGCCACAGTTCAAGGAACCCCTAGCAACCTCTAGAGAAACCTTAGGGTTCTACAGAATCCTGGTTAAGAATGGCTACCCTTCAAATTTTCCTAACTAATAGACAATATCACCATGATCTTAGTCCGCTGACATCCTTAACATTGACGGTGTGAAGCTGTGATGTACATGTAGCAATGCCCTCTTGAGGGTTGAGATGTGTCAATACCCTTCTGGTTTCCCTGACCCTGTGGGTCCTTTGCCACCTCTGACACACTGGGTACAAAAAAAAATTCTGGGTTCTCCTTAAATAATGACAGCAGTAATGAAATACACCAAAATGAGTTGAATCAGTAATGTTTACTCAAAAGATGGATCAAATAAAGACTCAAAGAATCAACTTGAATTTTAACCCCAGTGGGCGGGATTACTTACACAAAGTATTATTGGCAAAAGAATAACCATAACAGTTTGGTTCAAAAAATATCACTTAATGTATGTTAATTTTCTTAAAAGCAATAAATGCATATATTGCCCATGTAAGTGGGACACAGGAGAGCAGAGGAATGACTCCTGCTAGTGTCAGACCCCTTTCTACTACTCACTCACATAAGAACAGTGCCGTAATAGGTAAAAAACAAGTTCAACTCCAGCAAACAGTAACTATAGCACTATTCAACCTGCTCTTATAGAGCATTCTTTGTTGAAATGCAGCTCTGGTAATTTCAGCAAAGTCATGTACTCCTAAAGTGGGGAGAGAAGTAAAAGTAGTCCAGTGTTCCTGTCCGACAATCCAAAAGGTCTTCAGCTAGCTTTCCATTATTTTAATTACATGCAAGGAGTATTGGTTGATGAGACAAATAGCTAATCCAAGAGGATGAAGTATGATGCGGCCTCCATCGCACCACACCACGGCTCACGCGGATCTGACACCTCTCCAGGGTGGACAGAACAGGAATGGCCTTCCAGCTGTCACAGGACAGGGTAATCAAGCTGTTGGCCGGTGTCCCTCCAGATATCAATCAATAAATCTGTAGAAGCATGCCGCAACTGTTGCAGATTCCAGGAACAGATTCCCTGCACACAGATCCTCACCTGTCCCGAGAGAGCACGCCAGGCCCAAAACCTAGATTCATATAGTGTCTCCCAGAAATCTCTTCTCCCAGAAATCTCTTCTCCTCCATCAGCCCGTTGGTAGTTGTAGTTTCACCCAATACAGCCAGAGGGTGAATCCTTGCAAATAAACTTCATATCCCAAGATGCCTTTCTCTCTTGCAATTACAAGAGTCACAGGTCAGCCAAACTGGAACACTAGAGGGAAGCAGCTGCCTTATAATTAACAACATAAAGCTTCTTTTGACTGCAGGAAATGTAAATATCCAGCTCCTGGCTACATTCTCCCGCCACTTAAAGTCTTTGGTCCCCAAAGATGTAGGGTTTCTCAACTACTGCTAAAAGAAAAGGGCTAGTCAATCTTAACCAGTATTCAAATTCAACAGATATCGACAAACATCTGGATTCTGCTTAAACCACTTACAGTGCTGCCCATAATTATTCATACCCCTGGCAAATTTTGACTTAAAGTTACTTTTATTCAACCAGCAAGTATTTTTTTGACGGGAAATGACATAGGTGTCTCCCAAAAGATAATAAGATGATGTACAAGAGGCATTATTGTGGAAAACAAACATTTCTCAGCTTTTATTTACATTTGAGCAAAAAAGTGTCCAGTCCAAAATTATTCATACCCTTCTCAATAATCAATAGAAAAGCTGTTATTGGCTATTATAGCAATCAAACGCTTCCTATAATTGCAGACCAGCTTTTTGCATGTCTCCACAGTCATTTTTGCCCATTCATCTTTAGCAATGAGTCCAAATCTTTCAGGTTGGAGGGTCGTCTTGCCATCACCCTGATCTTTAGCTCCCTCCACAGATTCTCAATTGGATTCAAGTCTGGACTCTGGCTGGGCCACTCCAAAATGTTAATGTTGCTGTCTGCTAACCATTTCTTCACCACTTTTGCTGTGTGTTTTGGATCATTGTCATGCTGAAATGTCCACTGGTGCCAAGTTTCTCTGCAGACTGCCTGATGTTGTCATTGAGAATCCTCATGTATTGCTCTTTTTTCATGGTGCCGTTTACTGTGATTAGGTTCCCTGATCCATTGGCTGAAAAACACCCCCAAAGCATTAGGTTCCCACCACCATGTTTGACAGTGGGGATGGTGTTCTTTGGGTTGACTACTCCTTTTTTACGCCAAATGAAGGAAACATCATTGTGACCAAACAATTCAATTTTTGTTTCATCTGACCATAACACAGAAGACCAGAAGTCTTCTTCTTTGTCCAGATGAGCTTTTGCAAAGTCCAATCGAGCTTTTGTGTGCCTTATCTGGAGAAGTAGCGTCCTCCTTGGCCTGCATCCATGGAACCCAGCAGTGTGCAGTGTCTGTTGGATTGTCTGCCTTGAGACATTGCCACCAGCGGAGCCCAGATTCACCAGGATGGCCTTGGTGGTCATCCTTGGATTCTTTTTCACCTCTCTAACTATCCTCCTGGCCACTCCAGGTGTCACTTTTGGCTTCCGACCACGTCCTCTGAGATTTTCCACAGTGCGGAACATCTTGTATTTTTTAATAATACTTTGCACTGTAGCCACTGGAACTTGAAAACATTTCAGCCCTGTCCTGACTTGTGAGCAGCCACAATGCGCAGCCGCAGGTCCTCACTGAGCTCCTTTGTCTTAGCCATGACTGTCCACAAACCAACTGCAGAGAGCTGCTGTTTTTCACCTGTTGAGTTGATTAAAACAGCTGTACCCAATTAATCAGGGTAATTAGGATGCTTTAGAACAGCTTGGACTATTTGGAATGGTATAGAACTTTTGATTTTCCCACAGACTGTGACAGTTTGTGAAAGGTATGAATAATATTTACATGGATGTGATACAGTTTTTACTGTGCTGCATAATCAACATTGAGTGATTGTGAATGCAGACGCCGCCCCTTCTAGGAGGAGCCGTGGACTCCGGGGATGGCCGTTCATTGAGCATTCGTTTGCATGGGGGAGGGTGGATATATATTTGGTGCCGTCATTTCATCCAGCCAATCACCAGCAGAAGTCCGATTAGTGACGAAATGCATCGTGTTTGGCTTGGATGGCTTCGCTCTAGCAAGCTGACAACGGGCTCCCGTGTATCTCATGTCTCCCTGCTGGACGGAGGAGAGGGGGTAGCGGTGAGCAGTGCCTCCGGAGGTTTTAACAAGTCTTGGGATGGTCAGCGTCCGTATGCCATGCTGTGCTGTGTCTTTTATGATCTCTGGTAAGAGTTCCTACACAGGGGGGCTGTTTTTAAGGATTGATTGATTAATAAATGATGTGAGACAGTTTTACACTATGTTTCGAACCTTGTTGTTTTTATGACTTCACACATGGAACTTTGACCCACATTAAGGATTTGACCAGTGCCAATTTCCAAGACGTCTTAGTGCACAGAATAGCACAACGAGCGATTTTTGCTAGAGCATATGAATGCCTAACATATTTCTCTGGTAAGAGTCCATCCTTTGGGGGTTTCTACACACCTGTTTGGACACGTGGTGTATGGTGGTGGAAGTCATATGGAAGAGCTCTCTCTCTCTCTTTAAAGGAGCCTGGATATAGAGCCTTATGTGGTTATATGGACTGGCACTTATCACACTAAGTGGGGATTTTAAGTGGACATTATTTACGTTTTTATGTACAACCATTATATCTCTCCTTATCTTTGAGACAGTGCTACTTATATCCTGTGGATATTATTTTTGCTCTAGGTGGTTATTATCTCTTTAAAGTAGCAGCTTTACTTGTTTGTGTTGATTTATCTGTTCCATTGGCACAGATTTAGATCTATTTGAGTGAGGGTTTGAGTTTTAGATCTTGTGTGATATATGAATAATTTTGGACTGGACACTTTTTGCTCAAATGTAAATAAAAGCTAAGAAATGTTTGTTTTCCACAATAATGCCTCTTGTACATTGTCTTATTATCTATTACTTTAAAGTCAAAATTTGCCAGGGGTATGAATAATTATGGGCAGCACTGTATATACATTTTCAGTTAACTCATAATCAGTTTTCTGACAGGCCAGGGCAATAGCCGCGTCCCACCCAGTGATGTCAGAGGTCACCTTTCATCCAATTGATGGCAACAGAATCGGGCATAGAATCTGGCCTTTGAATAGTGGAGATTAATTTGTTCTCCCCCAATGTATCATAAGTCTTCTAGGAGGGTGGATGTTTCTTCTTAATTTGACAGGCGAATTTGGTTCCAGCTTTGATGCAGAACTTCTTCCATGACTACTTGAAGAAGGAAAGTCTCTCTCAGGATTTTCCATGGGAGTAACGTTTTTCCAGGACTCGCTGCAGGAGTAAAGCTCCTTTCAGGACTTGCTGCAGTAGTAGAGTTCCTTTCAGGACTTGTTATGAGAGCAAGATCCTGGGTCTCCATCAATAAAGTTGTGCTCGGAGTAGAATGCCCCGACTTGAGAATGGTAAAATTAGTCTCATCAATAGTATTAAAGTTTAATCCTTTACTCTCATCCTCCTTCTCTTCCAGCATTGATGTTTCCTTATCTGTGCGGCTGACGGATTCCAGTACAGGTAGACATTTATCAGTGAAACTAATCAGATCCCCTTGTTCGGAGTTTGGGACAGATCTAGTATTTCCAACTTTAGGAATATCTTTTCTTCTAGTTGATGATGAAACATCTATTTTTGGACTGAGTGGTTTTTGTAATTTCCCTACCTCCCTCATTGATTTTTGTCTTCTGGACCAGTGTCTGTCTTCTGTTTCAATACTGACAACCGGAGCACACAACCAGGAAGGTACTATCTCTTCATTCTCACTTTCCTCTTGTACTGGCACTACAGGCTGAGCAGGAAGTCTTCGATGAGAACGAGTTTTGGGGGACTTGGATCCGAAGGAGGTCTAGGGGAGCAGAGAGGCACTTGATAAAGGAAGTAGATGATTACAATGCCATATCTTGAGAGGTCCCAACTTCCCTTCAGGTTTGATTTGGTAGACTGGTAATCCTGGAAGCTGCTTACAGATGACATATGGTTGAGGCCTCCAGCGGTACACCTAAATTCTTCAACAGAACTCGATCCCCTGGCTGTAGGTCTTGCACTTTCACCTTGAGATAGAAATTCCTTTTGTTTCTCAATACTCGGATAGCAGTATGCTGCATAACTTTCTCATAAGCTTGCTTCAAATTCTTCCGTAAACGGTCTACATAACCCTTATGGGTAGTCAAGGAGGTATCATCAGCAGATGTTCTGAATACCAGATCAATCAGGAGCTTCTCTTCCAAACATAAGTCTGTGCGGTGAATATCCAGTTGCATCACTCACAGTACTGTTTTAGGCGTGTACAACGGTGGCAATATGGTTTCCCCAGTGTTGTTTTTTCTCAGTGGGTAGACTCCACACACTGTGTAATATTTTAGAGTTAACTATGGAACATTTCAATAACAATGTTTTTGCTTGGCCAAGGTATCAAGGGCTACATGGCATAGAGGATCCTGCTCTTGATCAGTTTTGATATCTTTCTTTGTTAACCGAGGAAGACCCTCACTTCCCACTTGTGTCAGTGTAAGACCAAGGTACTCCAGCAGGAGGAACTCCTATAGACTCAGCTCCTACAGTTCTCAAGTGTTGAACCAGACCTTTACATAAGGCTTGTACTCCTTCTGTAGACACGAAGGTCCACTCTCTAAACTCCTCTATCGGTCAATATGGCCTACGGGACAGCACATTCGCATCTCTGTTTCCAATTCCAGGTGGATACTTCAAACTAAACTGGAATCCAGCCAATGCAGCTAACCACCGATGCCCAGTGGCATCCAGCTTTGCAGAAGTCAGAAGGTATGTTAAAGGATTGTTGTCTGTCTTTTCTACGAACTTAGCTCCATACAGAAAATCCTTCAGGGCCAGAAACTCCAATTTGTGTGCTGGGTAGCTCTTCTCAGAGGGAATAAGGCTACAACTCACATAAGCCACTGGTCTGAGTCTACCATCTTGTTCCTGATAAAGGACTCCGCCTAATCCATCTCAACTAGCATCGACATGAAGCCCATAGGGTTTAGACGGATCAGCATATGCTAAGACTGGGGCTTCTGTAAGACTCCTCTTCAACTGCTGATAGGCTTCTTCACACAAACAAGTCCACTGTTCTCTGATGAATTCTTTCTTTCCTCTCCTTCCCAGCTTCTTTAATTTCACCTTCCCTTCTTCACCCTAAGCCACCTGCAGAAATTCATTGAGGGGCCTGGCAATCTTGGCGAAGTTGGCCACAAACCTTCGGTAATAAGAACAAAATCCCAGAAAGGACCTTAGTTCCATCAGTCTCGGGTCTAGGCCATGCAGTGACCGCTTCCAGCTTCTTTGGGTCAGTAGCCACTCCCTTGGCAGAAACCACATGGCCCAAGTAAGTAACCGAAGTCCGGTAGAACTGACACTTCTCCAAAGACAGTTTAAGCTCTTCTTTGTGTAGTCTCTCAAACACTTTCTCCAACTGTGCCTCATGTTCCTTTAGTGTTCTCCCAAACACTATAATGTCATCCAGATATACCAGAACTTCAATCAGGTTCATATCTCCCACAGTTCACAAATCTTCCAAATCACTGAGTGGGATCCTCCAAGCCCTTTCCCAGAAAGATTTGTTTTCTTGTAAACATATTCAATGTTAGGCACTCTTAGCACAACCCGCATGAAAATCATTATCAGAAAAATCTTCTCCCAATGAGACAGCTGTGACTTTGCCCTTCTCCTCCATTCGGGAGGCAACACAGCAGCACACCCCTTCATCTCTCTCTGTAATCCTCAATATTTTTCACACTGGGGGTACTGGGGTGGCTGCACTCATCTGCCCCACCAGCATTCAAGCTCCTAGCACCGCAGGATGGTCAGTGACATTTCGGATAACTTCTTCCCACTTCAAAGCAGGGCCTTGATGGAAACCAACTCTGGAACCATCGCTATCCCAGCAGCTTCAGCTTGTGCACCAGTCTCCAACACAAGAAAAGGTCCTGGATGCTCCCAAGTGAGTTTCATAGTGGCCTTCAGACAAGCGATCTCTCCTGGCTGTAGCACCATCTCTTTTGTGTCCAACTTCCATAACCACCCCACTCCATCGGCTGGGGCATTCTTTTCCTTAGTCACTTGTTGACAGGCCTGGTATAGCTGAGGGTAGACCCCAGTGGGAACAGATCCATCTTCTCCCACTACTTTTGCCAGCAATCTTCTCACTAGATCTGTATTAGTCCCAATCAGCATGGAATTCTGTTCAGCACCTGGAAGCCTGGGACTCATCACAGCCAAGGTGTTTTTCCTGCAGCTGCTGGCCCAAAGGAGATCTTTATGGGAATATATCCATCGTATGGAAACTTATCAATCCCAATTCCCCAAATTTCCAGCTCTTCGAGATTATTTAAGGGAAAATGCTATAAATATTGATCATAGAAGTCGCAGTAGAGAAGAGGGACTTGAGCCCCTGTGTCCAAAAGAGCCCTGGTATAGACACCTTCTACCTGCATGGACACAATAGGGGATGGCCCCACTAACTTTTGACGTAACCTCTCTACTCCTATTCTTCTGAGGTCTCTTCTAGGCCCACTTTTTTATCAAGCTCTCAACCAGCCTGCTCATATCCATGTAAAAACAAGCTGGAGGCATTCCTGTCTCAGAGGCATCTCCTTTTTCTTCTTCTATCTCAGAACTCATGAAACCATGTTTGGATTGCTCTTCTTCTGGATTTCCCTCTGTCTGCAAAGGTATCACTTGAGCCTCTAATCCGTCAGCTAAGCTCACAGTCTCCCGCAACTCGATCAGGGCTTAGCTGTAATCTTCCTCAAATTCAGGCTTCACATCCACAACATAGGATCCTTGCTCTGGGACAGCTCTTCTTATCAGCTGCCGCACCTCCCTCTCAGACCACCCAATTCCAGGCATCTTCACCACGCTGGCCAATTCCAAACGACCCCCTTCTTCTTGCACCCAACTGGTGGCAGGGACAGAGTCCATCTTTCCCTTCTTTAGGAGTGGGTCACCAGACTTGCTTGGGCTTACCATGAGGGGTATCCTGGGTGAGCCCCCAAATGTAGCGCTGCCCCTCTGAGGCTCGCAAAATGTATCAATACCCCTCTGGATTCCCTGACCCTGTGGGTCCTCTATCACCTCTGACGCACTGAGTTCAAACATTTTTTCTTAAATAATGACAGCAGCAATGAAATACAGGAAAATTTGTTGAATTAGTAATGTTTACTCAAAAGACGGATTAAATAAAGACTCAAAGAGTCAACTTGAATTTTAACACCAGTTGGTGGGATTACTTACACAAAGTATTATTGGCAAAAGAATAACCATCACAATTTGGTTCAACAAATATCACATAATGTATGTTAATTTTCTTAAACCCAACAAATGCATATATTGCTCATGTAAGTGGGACACATGAGAGCAAAGGAATGACTCCTGCTAGTGTCAGACCCCTCTCTACTGCTCATTCACGTAAGAACAGCACAGTAATAGGTAAACAAGTACAACTCCAACAAACAGTAACTATAGCACTATTCAACCTGCTCTTGAAGAGAGTTTTTAGTGAAATGCAGCTCTGGTAATTTCAGCAAAGTGATGTACTCCTAAAGTCCTAATCCTAGAGGATGAATTATGATTAAAGGGCAGAACTCTTATAGCAAAATAAACTGTAGAAAACGTCACAGTGATTACTGACTTAGAAAAGTTAACTCTGTGGAACTACAAGCAGCAGCAGACTAATGGATAGCATGGATGTCTGTGTGCAGTATCCAAATTCAGTGTGCAGTCAGATCTTTGCATCAAAGATAATAGGAAATGTAGAGAATAGAGTTGAGCGAACTTCTAGAAGTCCGGGTTCTGCCGAACTTCGGGACAAAGTCCGGGTTCGGGTCCGGACGGAACCCGAACTTTGTCCCGGACCCCGGACCCCATTGAAATCAATGGAGACCCGGACTTTTAGGCACAAAAAATGTTGTAAAATAGTCCTGGAAGGTCCAAGAGGTCTGCAAAAGGAAGGAAATGTGGGTAAGGGTGGGACAAGTGACCTACAAAGAAATGGGGACAGGGAAATAACTTTAAATATTTAAAAAAAAATAAAAACATAAAAAATGCAAAAATGGAGATCATCTTCAAAATGGGTCTGAAAAGTATTAATTAACATTAGAGGCCATAGAACTGTTTTAAAATCATCTTCAAACTGTGTAAAAAAAGAATAAATAAGCCGGGAGTACCCATATCACTGTTCTGCAAAATGTGTGTATCACTTTAAATGAAACCGGAAATCAGTGCACATCTCTTCTGCACAATTATTTCAAGTCTGTGTGTCACTTTAAATGAAACCGTCAATCATTGCACATCTGCTATTCACACACATCTGTTCTGCACCAGAACAGATGTTATTCACACATTACATCTGTTCTGCACACATCTGAAAATAGTTTAGAACACTTTACCTAAAACCGGGGAGGAACCATACACCTGTTCTTCAAACATCTGGAATGTGTGTGTGAAAATACAGCATGGAGAAGAGCATGCATATGGTTGCGCTCTTCACACACAGTTTGCAGATGTTTTCAGAACAGTGATATCATATCAGTGATATAAT
>BLSH010335835.1:124142-144146 GCA_018402905.1 Glandirana rugosa
TTTACACTTAGTTATTCCATTAGGTTGTTCTACAGAGTCTATGTATTATTATATTATCTTTGTGTTTTTGAATCTTTTCACTGTAGTCTTTTTCTGACTCATCAGGTAGCTCAGACGGGTAAAAAAAAAGGTAATTGGAGCAACAGACTGATATCTAAATACAAATAGGGTTCGTAAAACTTCGACACATGACAACTGACAGAGTGATGGAGACAACCATCAAATAAGGTTCGTAGTTGGTGATCTCAACTCGCTTGTGGACCTGCAAGCCCAAGACGACCAGGCAGGCTTGAAGCCCTGTTTCAGGCCCAGGGGTTCGTTGTCCGTGCGATCGTTCGGGTTCCGTCCGGACCCGGACTTTGTCCCGAAGTTCGGACGGACCAGCAGAACCCGAACGTCCAGGTGTTCGCTCAACTCTAGTGGTTGATGCTTGGAATAAACTACCAACAGAGGTAGTGAGACAGTCAACAGTACACAGCTTCAAAATGCTTGGGATAAACATAAATCTATAGTCAGACAACGAGGTTAATGGAAAAAAAAATGGGCAGACTCGATGGACTACTCAGTCTTTTTCTGATGTCACTTTTCTAAGTTTTTGTGTTTCTATTATATTATTATGTATCTGAGACATCTTGTTGGATTACCTTATTGATTCACATTTAGAAGTTGCATTCATCATATGGTTGCTCAAAAAAATAAATTTACCAGCAATAGGCTTTGTATAGTTAATCTATATATCGTATATAGAACAAAATCTATGTATATGGCATGACATCTTTTGACTATAATATATAATAGTAATAATTGGCAGTTTAAATGTATAACAGAAGTAAGAGTGAGTGACAAAAGATACAGTAGATATTTGTATGGATATTGGATAGGCTGGTATATCTTCTTGTTAGACATTCCCGACGAACCCTGCTATACTTACTGTTTCAGATGTGTTCCAGCATCACATGATGGCACATTCATCCTCGAGTGACTGGATTCTGAGTACGCTGTGGCTACTAAGAATGGGCTCAGGCGTGTTCAGATCAAACCAGCCAGAAAGTCGACACTACACACCTCCAATCATAGGCAGCGTGTGTATGTGCAGCAGCCGGTCAGGAAATGACTCACTTCCTATGATTGGTGGTGTGCAGTGACAGGTTTCTGGTGGGTTTGATCCGAACACACCCAAGCCCATCACTAGTGGCTACCTGTGCTATTGCATGCTGTGTGATTAGAGCTACAAACAGATTAGTTAATTTGCAGAGTTTTTGATTGTACATTGAAACAGGGTGTTATTAGTAAAGGATTTGCTACATTGAGCTGGATTTGCTACATTGAGCTATCAAAAAGTTTACTAAATTGTCATATCTGGTATTAGAACCCTTATAAAAGTAAGAAAAAATATCAAGCAATGAGTGGTTATAAAATAAAACATATGAAGTTAAGAAAATGTCATCACATTAGTGATGTAAAGAATTTTGCCAATAAAAATACAAAGCATTTGTAGATGGTCAAAAGCAATTGTCGGTCCGTGCTCAATATATTGGGGGGCCAGCAAACTAACACCACCGCCCGCCATGCGGTGATCGAACGGGACGGCGACGATCAGGGCATTACCTAATTTACTTTTTAGTCCTAAGACTCCCTGGCCAATTGGGTCACAGGAACTGCTTCCTAATTGCCCGGAAAGAGAATCAGGAAGACAATAGTGAATATTAATACGCTATTGTCACACAACAGGGTGGGCTCAGACACAGTGCTTTGTTTGAAGCAAATTAGAGCCTCAGGATCTAATCAGGTGTTTAAAAAAAAAAAAAAAAACATTGGAATCAATGCATCCTGTACCCTGCATGTAGATTAGGGGCCGGGCACATGGATTAGGGGGGCGGCGCCCCTGCGCCCCTTATAGACGGGCCTCCACTGGTCAAAAAAGTGTTTGAGTTCTAGCAATGCCTTATTTCAAGTTGTTACAATTAAAACCTTAAATGATTACACTGGACAACAAAGATTTTTCTTCCTGAACACTTTTTGCTGTATCTTATATATTTTTGGCTGCTAATCACAAAAATAATCTGTAATTTAACCACTTGACCTCTGGACCTTCATGACCAGGCCATTTTTTAAAATAGGGCAGAGTTACTTTAACTGACAATTGCACACTGTACCCAAAAAAAAAGTGTATGTCTTTTTTTTTCTACAAATAGAGCTTTATTTTGACGGTATTTGATCACCTCTGAAGTTTTTATTTTTTGAGGATGGATCCCCTGCTGAGAAAAAACAGATCCAGCCCGTGTGAAGGAGCCTTACAGCATACAAGACCACTAAGTGCAACACGTCGCTGAAGATTCTTTCTATGCATTCACTTTTTTTTTGAAAAATCTAGGTGCAGTTAGTGATGAATATAGGAAAGGATACACCAAGACATTGCCAAAAGTAGAAAAAATGGTACCAGGGCAAGTGAAATCCATCAATGCTGGCTAACTATTATTGGACACTGCAGAAGACAATGAATACAAACAAAATCAGCATAAAAATGCTTTTAACCCTGTTGAACACATGCAGAGTGTTGGAAACATGCAAGTTCATTTCATATTTCTCAAGATTTCTGAATAATGAGCCATTTGGTAATTATATTTGTGTCCAGTTTGAAGAGGTTTATCATGATCACCAAAAGTTCTGTTACTTTCTCATAATTCTGTACGTATATTGTCACTCAGCCTCCTCATGGAGACCACAATTGTCTGTCTAAACACCAATCTGCATGTAACCATAAGAAAATCTGCCTTGATAAATTACATGTACTTGTTCCTGGAGTGCATGCTTGCAGACAAGCTTTGGCTACAAAGACGCTGAAGGTGATCAGCAGCACTGAGATGCAACAATATTTGATTAAACAAAAATGTTTTTGCTACTGAGGGATTTACTAAACTAAATGACACTCAATTAAGGTTGGCATCTATTTAAGGCTGATCATCTGATTAATATATTGTAACATTATACGAGGCACAGTAATGGACTATTTGGACAAGTCGGTCACTGAAAAGGAGAAATCAGTAGAAGAAAGAAGTGTTAGATAAGCAGACATGGAAAAAGAAAGCAAAGATAATGAAAAGACGGGGGTGCACAGAGGAAACCCCACAGGGTGGGAGACTGGACCTTCCAGACTCCTTAAGTGCGAAACCAGTGTCCCTACCACAGGGGGAGGAACATGCCCAATGTGAGGATGGTAAAACACCATTACCTCAGGATAGGAGGAGAGGCATGAGTACCGCTCCAGCGTGAAGCACCCCGGTAATTGAATATCCAAACTTGTGGGATGAACCCAGTCCTTATATGACGACACCATCAAAAATACAAAAGAAGAACCAAGTAGTTATTATTGGCTACCCTTATTGCTAAATCAATAAGTGAGTACAGGATTTGGGAGATGGATTTGGTATAGGGTATTAGGGTTGGGGGGGGGAGGGTGGATAAGGAAGCAAGGGGGTTTGGAGGGGGAGCTGAAGAGAGGATGCATATATGAACATAGAAAAGGAAAACCAGACTGTTCATGAGATGTCCATAATGCTGGTTGTCTGATCACATTACTAGGCGATCAGAGGTATGAGTTCCATGAGAGGCAGTGTGGGTCGCCTCAATGAGGCTGTCCGGGAATGTACGGGTAAAGACAAAGCTCAACCGAGGGAAGATGGGCCTGTTGCCTTCAAAGTATCTAGAAAAACCAGAACTAAAAAATGAACTTGTTGATGAAAAACCACAGACAGAAACAGTTCGAGTTCAGGGATGACGAACCATAGGAAAGACTCCTAAGTGTTAACATGATTGAGGTCCCGATCCGGTCAGGTGAGAGGAGAACCAAGGCCTGAACCAGGGAAGGTTCAAGAATTACTGGGGAATGGACCTGTTTTGAAGAGGGAAAATGGAAGAGTCCTGCAGAAGCCCCCAAAGTCTTCATGTGGGGTTTGTTTCCTTTGGCTTCTTAGGTTTGGATTTTTCCCACAACGGGTTCAGCGGGCTGGAAGGCAGTTGGCGTTTGGTTAGCGCTGGGTTATGGGTATTGGAGTTGTGCGGGGGGAGGTCCAGTTGAATGAGGCCCAATTGTAGTAGAGTTTGTTCCCCCTCTGCAAATGTCGCAAAGGTATAGGCCTTGTTTTTGTATATAAATTTGAGCTCGAATGGAAAGAGCCACCAATATTTTGTGTCTTTACCCGCAGGTATTGTCAGAAGTGGTTTGAGGGTTCTGCGTTTCTGGATTGTTGTTGGGGACAGGTCCGCAAAGATTTGGATATCATGGCCTTGGAATGATAGTTTGGGAGCTGAGAGGGGTCTTCGTATAATCTCTTCCTTAACACTGTAATAGTGTGCTTTAACCACAATGTCTCTAGGGAGACCGTCTTGTCGACGGGGCCTGGGGGTCCTATGAGCTCTGTCCATCTCTAGTTTGTGTGGGGGGATATAAGGTATAAGGTCCTTAATAAGGGTGCGTACGACCTCCTGGGTCTCCTAAAAAGATTTGGGGATCCCCCTGATCCTGAAGTTATATCGTCTGTTACGATTTTCCAAATCATAAATTTTAGCTATTGCAGTGTCCAACTGATTCTGCAAGTCATGTATACGGTCCATGTTCTGGTTCGTTCTAGAGATTGTGGCGTCTAATTTATTTTCTGTCGCTTCTATGCGAGCAGCCAGGGAGTGTAGTTCAGCCTTGATTTCTGTAGTGATTTTGGTATCGGTGCTGTGCAACCCACGGTCCAATAAAGCAGCAAATCTGGAGAACATGTCTGCCAGCGCCTCTGGACTGTTTAGGCCCGAGTCCCCCTACTGGAGTGGCTGCTGCATTCGGGGGAGGCCTGCATCCATTGGAGAGAGGCCTAACTCCTCCAGCATTCTGTCCAAGAGGGACTCAGTGGAGGTGGGAGATAAAGGAACAAGGTGTGGAGTACTCACTTCTGTAAATGCCTCCTGAAAGGTCGCCGCCAGTGGCTGGAGCAAGGAGAGGTGAGCCGACGTGGCTGTAGTGGATGCAGCCGCCATCTTGAGGTCCAGGGCCCTCTGCGATTCTGTCCCAAATTGGGGCCGGAGGTCTCTCCTGGCGCTCCCCACTGACATTGGGGGGAGCACCAGAGCGTACCCTGCTTCCTCCTGCTCTCGCCGACTGGCTGTGTGCAGTCTGCGCCGTGCAAGGGGCGATTGTCTGCTTGAGTGGGACGGAGCACTTGGACTAAGCATCCATATCAGGTACCGCCGCGCATGCGTCTCTGACTTTTTCCGCATTTCTCTTTTTGCACAGGTCGCATGTATAGCATCATGTTCAAGTCGCATAGAGAAGCAAATGTGTGTGATTGCTATTGATGGGAAACCCATCACTGCGCTGCTTGACTCTGGTAGTGTGCTAATGTTGGTCAAAAGCAGCTGTGTAAATCCGGAAAGGTTACACCCTAGCACTGTTGGGGTCATTTGAATCCATGGGGATACTGGTGACTACCACACGGCGCTGGTTGAGAGTGACACTCCTTTCGGTAGAGTGACCTTGCTTTTCATGAAGCCCTAGTGGGGAGGGATTTTCCCCATTTTTGGAGGTTGTGGGAAGGCACAGAGAGCCTGGAGGAAAGAGCTCCCCCTGCTGAGGAGGCACTGGAAATCTCACAAGGTCCTTTTTGCCAAATGGAAGGAGAGATTGGTGGCAGGACCGAGGAAGAAGGAGACACTCTTCCTTTTCCTGTAATGGCTGGGGAGCCGGAAGCCGGAAGATAGCTCCCAGCTGGTGGCTAATGACCCAGAAAAAGTCTTTGACCCTGACTATGAGAGTGAACCGAATGTAGTACCTGACTTAGAGGTCCAGAGAGAGGATTTCTGTACAGAGCAACTACAGGATGTCACTCTCCTTAGAGCCAGAGAAAACATGAAGGTGATGGATGGGGAACCTGTGGACCCTAATTGGGGGTTGTCGTTTCCCTACATGGCTCTTAAAAATAATTTGTTGTACCAGGTGATAAACGCGGGGAGGACGAAGTAGAAAAAACAGCTTGTGGTTCCCAAACCCTTCCGCAGGATGAGGATCTGGCCCATGATCATGTAATGGGGGGACATCTGGGTATCGAGAAGGAGAGAATAACCCAGAGGTTCTTCTGGCCCGGGTTGCATGCAGAGGTCAGGGAATACTGTGAATCATGTCCTGAGTGTCAAATTACCACACCGTCTCCCCATTTCCATAGCCTCCTTGTCCCACTGCCCATCATCGAAGTGCCATTTGAAAGAATTGGCATGGATCTGGTGGGGTCAGTGGTAAAGTCTGCTCGGGGCCACCAGCACATTCTGGTTATACTCGACTATGCAACACGCTATCCTGAAGCCATCCCCTTGCGGAACACCTCCGCTAAGACTATTGCCAAGGAGTTGGTCCAGGTGTTTAGTCAGGTGGGGATCCCAAAGGAGATCTTAATGGATCAGGGCACCCCTTTCTGTCCAGAGTTACCAAGTAATAGTGCAAATTGTACAAAACCTCCCATCTCCATACTTCTGTTTAACACCCCCAAACGGACGGTCTGGTGGAAAGGTTTAACAAGACCCTTAAAAGTATATTGAAAAAGGTGGTGGATAAAGATGGGAGAAATTGGGATTTCTTGCTACCATGTCTCATGTTTTCCACATGAGAGGTTCCACAGGCGTCTATGGCATATTTCCAGTTTGAACTCTTGTATGGTAGACATCCCAGGGGGCTGCTAGATGTTGCAAAGAAATGTGGGAAAGAGAGGCCACCTGGTATAGAAGCTTCATAGAGCATATCTCCTTGATGCAGGATCAATTCACAGCTGTTCTTCCCCTTGTCCAGGAACATATGGAGTGAGCGCAGGAAGCCCAGAGGAGGTTTTATAATCGGGGTGCCAAGACCTGAACTTTCAAACCTGGTAGGGTACTTTTGAGATTAGTGAAAGAGTAGGGGTGGTAAACTATAAGGTTTACCAGCCAGGGAAAAGGAAGCTGGAGCAAATCTACCATGTTAATCTCTTAAAACCGTGGAAGGACAGAGAGACGTTAGTGGCCATGCCAACCCCTCAAAAGGACAGGTTACCAATGACCCGGACGTTCCCATGACAGAAACCTTGTAAGTGGCGCAACAAAATGACGTTAAAGAGTTCCTAAGAAAAAATAGAGACTTCTTCTCCCCTTTACCCGGACTGACCTCAGTGATCCAGCATGACATAATTACGGAACCAGGTGTTTGCGTAAATGGGAAGCCTTATAGAAAACCTGAGGCTAGGCGTGAGGCAGTTGCAAGGGAAATCAAAAACATGTTAGAGTGGGACGTGATAGAGGAGTCCCACAGTGACTGGTTGAGCTCCATAGTGATGGTCCAAAAACCCGATGGCACTATCAGGTTCTGTAATGACTTCAGAAAACTGAATAGCGTGTCCAAGTTTGATGCATATCCGATGCCTTGTGTCAATGAACTTGTGGACAGGTTGGGAGATGCCACTACATAACAACCCTAGACCTAACTAAGGGCTATTGGCAGATTAAAGTAACAGAATCAGCAAAGGAGAAGACAGCCTTTTCCACTCCCGAGGGGTCGTTTCAGTGCAAGTGCATGCCGTTTGGTCTGCATGTTGCCCTTGCATCATTCCAGAGAATGATGGACAGGACGTTGAGGCCACATCGCCTCTATGAAACAACTTGATGTAGTCATCCATAGCCCTGATTGGGAATCCCATCTACCCCGGTTACAGGAAGTAGTGGACTCCCTAAGGAAAGCAGGGCTCGCGGCCAACCCGAAGAAATGCGCCATAGGCTCGGAGGAGGCCAAATACCTTGGCCACATTATTGGTCGGGGGTTGTTTAAGCCACAGACCAATAAACTTGAGGCAATACAAAAGTGGCCCCAACCACTAACTAAGAAGCAAGTGTGTGTGTTCCTGGGGATCATGGGATACTACAGGTACTTCATTCCCGACTTTGCCGCCATTGATGTCCCTCTACCTCAGACCTAACGAAGGGTAGAGGGTCGGCAATGGTAAAATGGAATCCGTTCCAAAGGTTGAAGCAGGCCCTTTGTGTACAACCGGTGCTCGTCACCCCAGACTTCTTAAAAGAGTTTGTCACGCAGACAGACGCCTCTGAGGTGGGACTAGGGGCCGTACTGTCCCAGGTCAGAGACAGCGAGGAGCACTTGGCTGTGTACCTGAGCAGAAAGCTCAACAAGCATGAAAAAATTATGCTACCAACATGATTACACTCCTTTACCCACCCAATGGGAAGCATTAAAGTGTGGTTCGCGGTTAAAGAAAATTAGCGAATCATTAAAAAGCTGCTTGCTCAGATTTCTCAACTTGAAACCTCTCATAAAATAAATCAAACTAACAATATACTGTTGCTCCTCTCTGAAGCTAGACATAAACTGATGGATCTTTTGAATGAAAAAATTGCCATTAGGAGAAAACATTTCCATAAGCAGATACGGTATATATGAAGGGAGATAAACCCAGATTACTTGCTAAGACATTACATAAAAAGAAAGATAGGGGCGTGGCTTGGCGTGAGCAGCGGGAGGACATGCAGCAGAGGAGCTCCGAGAGCTGACACAAGAATCCAGGAGAATCCTCGCTCTACACTGCTGGAAAAGAGGTAAAAACACCTCAGCATTAAAGCGTAGAGTCCATGCTAAAGGACAATCTAATTTTGGGGCCGAAATTCCAATTTAATCCGTGGCGACGTAGGCCGCAACCCAATCCCCGGACTAAATTTATGGACCCCCGGAGCTATATCACATGCGGCGCCACACTTTTAAGGCCCGCCGAGACACTGTACGACATCCCTAGTGCCTATAAACACAGAAACTCGCACGGATCCCCCTACACATCTGATACAGGAGAAAGGAAGACTTAATCGGTGGTACAGTCCACTTGACGATCAGGCCTGAGCTATATCTTTCCACCCTGACTCTGCAAACACCACACACTACCCGACCTCAAAGGGTATAGGTAAAAGTGAATTGCAAATTAACCAAACGGCCTTGTCATCCACTCCCTGTGATTTACCACACGCAAAGGCCTAGGTGAAATATCCGCTTTGACACAATCAACAGTAACTGGCTGTGCAGAGCACTTGGACATCAAAATCATTTTTATTTCACTTTCTTACTGCCAAGCAAAATGCTCGTCTAAGTGATTCTGCTGTTGCAGACCGGGGGCTAGAAGGCACAAAAAGGTCCTCTTCCAATCTGCATTTCACTATAAACTATGGACAAATTTTCTAACACAAGTACACCAGGCCGCTCTCTCCATTCCTCCTCTTCACTTAATAACAAACTAATCCCATCTTATTTTCAGAAATACTCCTTTAAAGAAAAAGGAGGAGAAGACTAAATGGCACCATCTAAGAAAAATGTTAGAGAGATGGAAGAAGAAGATGACAATATCTCTTTAACAACGTCGGAAGACCTGGTAAGACACAACACTCATCAAAACACGCCATTAACATATGCTGACATGACTGAAATTGCAGCAGAACTAAGAACTCCTTCTCTACGGCCATAACTGACCTAAAAGCGGATATCTTAATGCTCACTGAACAAATGGCTTCCAATGAGCGAGCAGGTAGAGAGACAAGGCCATAGCCAGACTAGACAATATTACCAACACCCATTCGCAACACTTGATTATGATGAATAGACAACTGGAGGATTTAGATAACCGGGGGGAGAGGGAACAATATAAGAGTTCAGGGGATCCCCTGAATCCATCTTTGCCAAACAGATAAGACCCGCACTATGTTCAATTTTCAATAATCTGATCGACGGACCAGCTGAATCCCCAATTGAATTTGACTGTGCCCATAGAGCACTTAAACCAAGAGCTTCAGAGGACGCTCCCCCCAAAGACATTATCTGTTGCTTAACAAGCTTTACCTTAAAGGAAGAAATTCTCCAGAGAGCGAGACAAAATGACGCCATAGTATTTAATGAAAAATACATTTTTCTTTATCAGGACTTATCTCTGATTACATTGAAAAACAGGAGAGCCCTTAAACCACTGCTTGAAACATTGAAAGAAAAAAACATTGCTTACAGATGGAAATTTCCATTTGCTCTTTAAGCAACATTCCATGGTAAACAATTTCTCCTCCGTACCCCAGACGAGCTCTCCTCTTTCTGCGAGGACTTACATATGGATCGCATTGAGCTCCCAGATTGATACGCAGAATTACTATTTCTTCCACCAATTAATCAAGATTCTCCTTCCCCTGGCTCTTCCCCTCTCAACTTACCTCTTGCAAAAGGCAAACACAGCAGAAAAGCGAACCACAATGGGAAATACTCCCCGATGGCCAAAACTCCTAGAACCAAATACCGTGCGACTTCCGGTCTGGCGCCTCATGGAGTAGCTGCACGCTTGCTCTGCTCCCACAGCTAACCTCCAAAAACCTTCTATAAAGCCTGAATCCCTGAACCAAAAGATCAGGCCGGCACCAGAGGAGTCCCCGACCATCAGATGGAACGTTACCTCGACAAGGGTTCGTCCCGGACACAGAAGGGATCTGAAGACTCACTTCAGGCCGCGGCGCCTGTCATGGCGTCCGCGCCGGGGGGAACGATCGTTCCTTCGTTTGCACCCGAACCTTCAAACCTTGCAACGAATGCGGGCACCTTCAACACCGAACTGATAGCCCAAGCTGTAGCAGCAATTCTTGCCCCCACGATCACAGCCACAGTGGAAAAAGCGGTCCAGGATGGCCTGGCCCAGCTACACAAAGAGCTAAGACTACAGGCATCTCGCCTAACAGAAGAGGAGCAAAGAATCTCCCATGTGGAAGAAGAACTGTATAATACCCAAGACTCTGATCGAGCACAAGATACCCAAATAAAACTCATAACAGAGAAGCTCGAAGACCTCGAGAACAGGTCGAGAAGGAGTAATCTGAGATTCATTGGGATCCCTGAATTGGTCTCCAATACAGCATTATCCCACTTCTGCGTGGTCAAAATTCCAGAAGCCTTAGGCCTACGAGGCCCCTGCCAAGTGGAACGGGCTCACAGATTGGGTCCACCAGGCTCAGAGCGAAACACACCAAGACCAGCCATTGCCAAATATCTCAATTACGCTGATAAACATGGCATCCTACAGAAGTTCCGCCAAACAAAATCCCTCACAATTGACGGGGAAAGAATTCTCATCTTCGCGGATTACTCTGCTGAGGTGGCAAAAAAGAGGAAGTTCTTTCAACCTATTTGCGCTGAACTATTCAAGAGAGGCACCAGATTCACTCTAGCCTTCCCAGCTACACTTCGCCTCAAGGCCCCGTCAGGGAAACAATTGTCGTTCACCGACCCCTCAGAAGCTGACAGGTTCCTCCGATCCCTAGCCACCCCCTCATATGCCACCATGGTGTCCAAAGACCTGCAAGCCCAACGGGCCCTAGATCAGAGAAGCCCCAGGAAAGACTCAGCCAAGAGATTGAGAACCAACGGCTCGCGCAACAACGCTATGGAGACCTCCACCTAACCTGACCGGCACAATCGAGGTTCTATCCTCAACCTCCCTCTTCAAAGTCCTGATCAGATGAGTATATCACCTCTTACCTTAGGAAACCTATAAATGCCTACAATTTTCTGCCCGTTCTTCACTGGACATTTTCACTGACCATGGCTATTCTCCCAAAAATCTTTGTTGCTCGTCCTCTTAATGGGACTCTTCCCCTCTCGGGTGAGACATCTAGTTATGTCCCAACTGGCGCAGTTAGCGTCAAATGTTCCTACTTACTGCCATAGTCTACTTTAGCAGACTGAAAGGCTGACTGCTCTCTTCGCATTATACCTGTTTGCTTATTATTCAATTTTGCTATGGTCGTTTCCTCTATCCCTTTGCCTCCTTCCACACGGACTGCCTCCAAAGCATGAAAACCCACATCATAACCTCGGGATCGCCTTCCAGAGGTACATGACGACCCAACCTCAGCTTAAAACCATGACAAAAGGGTCGAGTCACTTCTCTTCTTGATGAGGCTATGCTTTTAGGGAACAGTTTCCTGCAGTACGACCATGTGGAAGAAAGTGAAGTGCTTACTATGTTGGTTTGATTTTGAATATATAACCGTTATCCACACTACTACCACCACACCTCCCCACCTGCTGCATACCCATCCCATCCCCCCCTGTCCCCCAGTTGGCATAGACACCCAAAGCTACTCCGCCACATCCCCTTCAAACAACCTCTACCAGCCGCAGGGGCTCTCGGCCCAAACAGTACCCAATCTGACTGCTCTGCCTAACATCAACCCTCTGCTTCTTGACCCTCCATGAAAATAATATAGTGGAATGTTAAGGTCCCCCAACAAGCGCATGAAGGTGCTGAGACATCTTCAGCGCCTTCATGCAGATGTAGCTTTAATTCAGGAATCACACCTACCTTCTTCCGACTTTTGGCGAATGAAAAAATTATGGGTGGGCACAGTCTTAGGATCAGGAGCAGTGGGAAGGAAAGCAGGAGTTCTAATCCTTTTACACAAATAAATTTTCAGGACAAGTTACAGCCACCGACACCGATACTCACGGCAGAATGATCACGATACAGGTCAAGTGGGGCAACAAAAATCTCTCAATCTCCAATATCTATGCTCCTAACAGCCCAGGAACCCCCTTTTTTGCGGATCTCTCCACTCACCTCCTGGGGCACCCTCTTTCCCCTCAGGTGGTGGGAGGAGACTTTAATTCCCTCATGGACATACTGGGAGATAAATCCTCTCCCCCCTCCCCACCCCCGAATACCCGTCCACATACACAGACCACAACTCTTCTAATGGAGACCACAGAATCACTGTCTCTACTGGATGCGTGGAGACTCGAGCACCCAGTAGACCGTGACTTCACATACTTCTCACCACCATAGAACCTGATCCAGAATAGATTACATATTTATATCGGAATCTATGCTACCCTTACTGACAGACTCTGAGATACACGCAATGGCCATATCCGACCACACGCCCATCTCGATCTCACTGGCAGACCACATTAGTACACCGACTCCAAACATATGGAGATTCCCAGCTCATCTGGCAGGAATGCCCGACTTCCAATCTTATATTCGAGCAGCCTGGGATGAGTACTCTCTTACAAACCATGCTCATCAATCAGACCCCAACCTCTTTTGGGAAGCGGGGAAAGCTTTCCTGAGAGGAAAGGTGATATCTTATGCAGCCTCACATAAACGCAGATCTTTAGCGAAATATCGCACGGCCAGTCTCCAACTACAAGCAGCCCAAACAGCATTAACCACCAATAACAACCAGGCTAACAGAGATAACTGGCAAACTGCTAAGAGAGCCTTTGACCTCTGGGCAGACACAATAGAGCTTTCCAAGAGAGCCCTGTCGGATGCCAAGTTCTACCAACACGGAAACAAGTCCGGAAAATTACTAGCCAGACTCTGCAAAGATACCTTTACCCCGACACATATCTCAGCCCTCAAGGATAAACATGGCCATACGCACACTGATCCCTCGGCAATAGCCAATACCATGCTGGAGTTCTATACCTCCCTTTACTCACCTGACGAGACAGACGAACACAAAGCAGACCAATTCCTAAGCCAAATAAAGATCCCCTCGATTACGGAGGACCAACTCCAACTATTGAACGTCAATACAAACTACGTCTCCCAACAAAGCCCCGGGACCAGACGGCTTCACTGGGGATTACTATAAATCATTAAAAAACGTTCTGGCACCGACCCTGTCCAAAGTATATGATCACATTTGGTCTGGCGGGTGCTACCTACCCACAGGCAATCTAGCGATAATTAAACTTCTCAGTAAGAAAGGCAAAGACCCACTGGCCCCGGGCTCCTACCGCCCCATATCACTGTTAAATTTGGACGCCAAGTTTCTCTCAAAAATCTTAGCAGCCAGATTAGCGGACATTATCCCAAATTGGCAAAACCCCCTCCTCCCTATATTCCTTAAATTATCCCCCGCTATTCACGAAGATAATGCAGGAACTGTCGCGGTGGGCAGGGCTCCCGTTATCGCTTCTGGGGAGATGCCGTCTTTTTAAGATGGTGAGCTTTGCCAAACTCTTATACCCATTACAAACCCTACCTTTACTTGTAAAGCATAAAGACATCCAACTCTTAAACTCGGCAGAAGTAAAATTCTTATGGCAGGGCAAAAAAACACGTATCTCACAAGCAAAGCTATACTCTCCCAGGGACGATGGCGGAGTTGGTCTACCACACATCAGAATATATAATATTGCTTGCCTCCTCCGTGCAGGTCTGGACCGGATAGCAAACACATCAAGGTACTCCAACTACTCACTGGAATTAGCCATGGCCAAGCCATTTACCTTATCGGGCCTGCTCCACTCACAATGGGGTCGCCTCCCGACCCACCTACGCCAAAACCTATTACTGGGAGACACGGCGATTGCATGGAGAGAATCTAGAAAACTCCAGAAGCTGTCACCTCACATATCACGACAGCTACCCATTACAGGCAACCCACAGTTCCCGGCAGCTCTAGACAGCGCAGTTTTCCAATTATGGTATTCACGTGGTTTAACCCACATGGCATCTCTATATGATGAGAGCTCCGGCAAACCGATCCCCTTCCAGGACATAAGCAAGACCTACAATCTCCCTCCTTCCCACATCTTCCACTATTCCCAATGCCTGAGTTTCATACGCTCAAACCATAAAACTGCTGCCCCGCCTTTCAATCTTTCCTTCACTGATCAGCTACTTGCCAAAGGATCTTTCACCATATCAGACATATACAAACCGCTCATCCAAAGGTCTCTATCTCCACCATTGGAAATAGCGGCCACCAAATGGTCAAAAGACTTTCCTATGGATAACCTAGCGGACAAGTTACACCAGGGCTACAATTCGATCCCGCGCTATACAACCTGTGAACTTTGGAAAGAAACCCAATTGAAGCTACTTCATAGAGCCTTCATACCCTTCATCAGAAACAAAGAGGACCCAAAAATGGAACTGTGCCCCTGGTGCTCCTCCGCCAAGCCTTCACTGGCACACCGCTTCTGGTTCTGCACCTTCACCCATTCCTTCTGGACGAAAGTTGTGGATTTCATCCACAGAGTATTGGGCTTAACAGTCCCACAGACCCCTGAGTTACTACTATTTGGTTATCTGGACCAAACCAATCTGCATCCACCACCAGACGCGAAAGCTCTCTCCTATATACCTTGGATTCAAACATGCCTCTTGGCGGCCCGCAAGATAATTCTGAAATGCTGGACACAACCGACTGGCCCTTGTATGCCCATGGTGGAAAAGGACCTGATCTGGCTACTATATATGGACAGACTTACCTTCAACTCCCCGAACAACTCAACAGAGCGCAGATTCCGCACCAAATGGACCCCCTTCATGCAGTCACTCCTCACGAGAGAGGAAATAGTGGTCATTGAAAAAGCCCCACATAGGTATCACATCAACAGACAGCAAGCTCATCAAGAGCCCTGAAGGGGATTGGCTCTCCTTCCTCTCTTCTGGGACACCACCTCATGTGGGACTTCAAACTTCCACGAGACTCTTCTCTCTGTGTATTCATTGTGTTATTTGTATATTTTTGTTTTCTCTTTGTATTGGGCCTATGTGGCAACTTATGTTAATTAGGCAACACCTTCCCAATACGGATCCACATGCTCAGATAGGTCTGGAGCCCCACTACCCTTCACCACCACCCACGAATAAGCCCTCATTATTGCCAACCCCTTCCCTCCTACTTCAGCATCCCTTTATTCCCCTTCCTATTGCATCGTCTCTCCTCCTTCTCCCTCTGGGTATGCAGCACCCTATCCCCTGGCCTGCTCCCTCCCCCCTCCCCTCCCTCCTCCTGCACTATGTGCACATATACTATACTAAGCTTTCTAAGTTCTATGATCTACGATTCCATCCTAGATTCAGAAATCTCTTGTCATATTTACTGTTATATTGTACCGTTTTGGTATCTGTACCTGTGAAAATCTTCAATAAATATTCTAAAAAAAAAAAAAAATACCATGCGATTATCCTCTCCTGGTTACTCTTTTTTCCCTTTTTGTTCTGTACAACACCTACCTATTCTCCAGCCCAAAGAAGTTCAATGTGTTTAACTAAAACTCTACAAGATCTACACTTCTCCAAACACTAGATGGCACCATTACTTCTCTTCATATAACTCAGTATTTGAGACTGTGTAGATACGCCATCTATAACGATACAAGAAGCCTTTTTCTATTGCTTGGAGCTATATTGACATTGCATATTTCTCATGTTCAATAACCATTAACTTTCTTAAAACAGGAATACAAGAGTTTATCCCTCTAATTTGTAGCAAAATTCCCAGACGATGGAATTGCTCTTTGATCGCATCACTAATACCCCTAGTGGCATCCAGATCATCCTCTATCTAGACTACTTCAAACTGGACACGGTATGACAAGACACTTTATTAATATACGAGCTGTCTACGTTTCGGAATATCCTCACATCCAGCTTAACACACTCAGGGGTAAGAAAAGAAATGACTTTGCATACACATTTGCTAGATACATTATTTTGTCTGATAACTAAAATCTAAGATGTCATATAACTATACATCAACAGTTCGCATCTGGAGACAGGGTTACGAACTGGATCGGAGACCTTTTATAAGTGCTTCGGTTTAACACACAGTCTGGAGTACAAGAAAAGGCCTTTAAATGACAGGCCCCCATTTGAAATGAAAAAAATCATTGTTCAATGAAGGCACCAGCCTCAGGGTTCCCTTGTTTAACAATTGACATTTTTCCTAAAACAAGAATTAATCTAATGTTTTGGTTTCGAATTCTTAGCGATCTCCACAAAAGAGGACTTGGCTCATTAAGCTGGCCAACACGAAAACTTTTTGAATTAACATTAATCTTTATCGTGATTATTTTGGAAAGTCTTTAGTACTGTATTAATACACTGTGAGATTCGCTTACAAATACAAGACTTCTCCAGGCCAACACCAATGGGAGAGGTCTGGTTCGGAAGGTGAATCTTTACAACCAGAAGCCTTGCTTAAAACTAGATGTGATACTATGGTTAAAGATGCTGTTTAGTTATAATCTTACAATATACTTGTGGTGGAGAATGGGATTTGAATAGTTATGCATTCTCGTGTTTAAAAAATAGTTTTGAACCAGGAAGGATCTTTATTCTAAATAGATTGTGGTTCATTTTATGTTTTTTTATCTTCTTTGGGGCCTGATTAGTTTTTTTTAACTTACCACTCTTACCCTAGGCATCTATGAGGTGCTTTTTACAATGCACCTTCTTAGTCTGTCGGGTTAGACCCCCCACTACATTGGGGAAATTTATCCCTAGAATCTTATAGATTGTCACTATGATATAAGCCATCTGCTAAAATCTACTAAGTTGATACACTAGCTGTCCATAACCAATTTTAGAAAGGGCCAGTCAGTAAGGCACTATTACACCTAAACTTCTTACTGCCAGAATCCTCCAGTCTGCAAACTCTTACAAACTGTAACATCCAGTTTTACCTTAAATACAAACCTCCAATCAAACTTCTGTATATCTCGTCACCCACTAACCTCTCCAAAAACAATGAATTGTACTGACAATACGAGGAATAAACAAACATAAACAGCTAGATATACAATTTAATTGGACAGAACTACTACCTTTGAGCTCTAGGAGGAGCTCAAGAGATTCTAACCACGTGTATTTCAAATTCTCTGAGACTTTGAGAAGTCTTTACTTCCTCTTTCTCTCTCTTACTTTCCCCTCCTTCAATTCCTACTACAATATTCTATTTTTAGTAGGAGAAACGACGACCTTGACTTACTCAACGTTAGGTAGATCTCCAGACATAATTTCACACAACTTAAATGGTCTAAATATACCAGAAAAAAAGATCTTAATTGCTTAGGGACCCAAATATTGTGTACCTTCAGGAAACCCACTTTAAGGGAACAAACATTCCCAAAATAGCAAACAACCATATCACCAAAGCATACCATGCTACGAATCCCCACGCAAAAACAAAAGGGGTTTCTATTTTATTAAATAAACATTCCCCATTCACGCCCACACAACAACTAATAGACCCAGAAGGACGATACTGGTTTCTTAAGGGCACATGGGCAGGTGATCCAGTTACTCTGGCCAAAGTATATTTTCCTAATAAATCTCATATTAACTTCTGCAACAAAATTATAAATGAACTAAAATGGTTTGTGAAAGGCTGCATTATCCTGGGAGGAGATTTTAATCACCCATGGATCCTAAACAAGATACGTCAAATGGTCACACACTTGTCTCATAAAAAATTCTTAAAATAATTAAAATTTAACTCCAATCCTTATTGCTAATAGATACCTGGAGGTTAACCCACCCCATGGAGAAAGATTTTACCTTTTACTCTAAAACGCATAAGCACTATTCAAGAATTGACATGATTTTCATCTCACAAAAAGACTTAAAATTTATCTCAAAAGCACAGATAGGAATAATTTCACTGTCCGACCATGCCCCCACCTCATTGTCACTTGAAAACAGAATTAGACATAAATCATATTAAGACTGGCAATTGAACGCAGCCCTACTAACAGATATTGAGATCCAGACAGACATTCAGAGTAAACTCTTAAATTACTTTAATCTAAACAAAAGTGAAGAGACCAACCCCTTAAACAACTGGGAGGCACACAAGTGCGTAATCAGAGGAGAGTTGATGAAATGGGGTGCTAGAAAGAAAAAAGATAAAGAACTCGAAATTAACAATTTGATAAACAAAATATCTAAACTGGAAGCCCAACACAAACAATCCCTTTCTGCGAAAGTATAAACAGACCTAATTACAAGTAGAAAAGAATTACAATCAATACTAGATCTGAAAATTCAAAAAGCCCTTTTCTTTCGCAAGCATATTTTTTATGAACAGGGAGATAAATCCGGCAAACTCCTAGCCAAGGCTCTTAAAGAGACAAACTTCAGCAGACATATACACACAATACGAGACTCAGAAGGTAACCTGATCCATACACCAGAGAAAATCGCGGAAATCTTCCATAAACAATACTCAAAGCTTTATAATCTCCAAGCTCACAGAAAACCCTCATACTTAACCTCTGATAGAGAAGAAACAACACTCGAATTCTTAAAGAATAGTAAAATCCCCTTTTTAACCAAAGAAGATTCAGAAGCCCTAGAAAAACAGATCACCCCAGAAGAAGTGCAGATAGCCATTAAGGAATTAAAACCAGGGAAAAGTCCCGGTCCTGACGGGTTTACCTCACAATACTACAAAATATACAATATACTACAATTCCTAGCAACTCACCTTGGCTCAACCTTCAATTCCTTAACTACATCTAAATTTGACTCAAAATCATTTCTAATGGCCCACATCTCCTTTATTCCTAAGCCAGGTAGGGACCAACAAGACTGCGAATTACAGGCCGATCTGTCTGCTGAACATTGACTTAAAACTTCTAATGAAAATATTGGCCAACGGACTAAAACCCCTACTCAGCTTAATAATTGGTCCTGACTAGTGTTGAGCGAACCCGGACTGTAACGTTCGGGTCCGTACCGAACTTTTGGGTGTCCGTGGCACGGACCCGGACCCGGACATTTCAAAAATCGTTCGGGTTCGGTCCGGGGTTCTGCTATTTTACTCCACGTGTTGAGAAGCTGCAGGGCAGCCAATCAACAAGTGTTTCACTGGTTTGCCCTTAGAAGCCATCACAGCCATGCCTACTAATGGCATGGCTGTGATTGGCCGGTGCATCATGTGACCCAGCCTCTTTATTAGCTGGAGTCACAGTGCTGCAGTCACATGCTCCTTGGGTTAGTGTAGGGAAAGGTAGCTGACTGCGTGAGGGACAGATTTGAGACATTTTAAGACCTGATCCTGCATCCTGAGATAGATTACTTTACTACTGCTGTCTGTGCTGTTGCTCTGAGGACAGATAGCAGAAATGAGAGATTTCACATACCGCTGCTTTGAGTTGCAGATCAAGCT
>BLSH010335835.1:148173-171675 GCA_018402905.1 Glandirana rugosa
GACCGTACTTAGGGTGAACCAGTCCTGATCTCAACTCACTTGGAGACCTTCAAGCCCAAGACGACCAGGCAGGCTTGAAGCCCTGTTTCAGGCCCAGGCCTGCCTTGGGCTTGCTAGCGTGCCTGTTGCTTGGGGTAACTTTAGTTACCCCTGGGCTTGAAAATACGTGTTTTTACCGACATTGTTTCAGGACCTTTCGGGATCTCCCGACGTTTTCCTTCATTTTACCCCCATTCCCATCCCGTTCACGGGATGTTTTTTTACCCCTGTCCCTTTATTGACATTTATAAAAATTTTTTGTATTTTTGTATTTTTTTCGTTTTTACCTCCACTTACACCTAGTAGAAGTTTGGATTTTAGAACAGTTATATGGCTTCTACCATTAATTAATACTTTTCAGACACAGTTTGAAGATGATCCACATTCACCTCCATTTTTGCTTTTTTTATGTTTTTATGTTTTTTAAAAATATTTACAGTTATTTCCCTGTCCCCATTTTTTTGTAGGGCACTTGCCCTACCCTTACCCCCATTTTACTTCCTTTTGCAGCCCTCTAGGGCTTTCCAGGACTTTGTTACAGCCATTTTTGTGCATAAAAGTTCGGGTCCCCATTGATTTCAATGGGGTTCGTTGTCCGTGCGATCGTTCGGGTTCCGTCCGGACCCGGACTTTGTCCCGAAGTTCGGACGGACCAGCAGAACCCGAACTTCCAGAGGTTCACTCAACTCTAGTCCTGACCAAGTGGGATTCATGCCAGGGAGAGAGGCCAGAGACAACATAATTAAAGCACTTAACTTGATCCATTTTGCACAACACTCAAACACAGAAGGCCTTCTCTTGTCCACGGATGCAGAGAAGGCCTTTGATTGCGTGTCATGGTCCTATATGTTCACCACTTGCTCCTATATAGGATTGGGTGAAAATATGTTAAAATGGATCAATGCACTGTATGCAAACCCTCAAGCCAAAATTAAAATGAATAACATATACTCAGATCCCCTAATATAGGTAATAGAACCAGACAAGGGTGCCCTCTATCGCCGATACTGTTTATTCTATCATTAGAGCCCTTAGATCTAACAATTAGAAAAAGCAATTCACGGCTTCCAACTCAAAAATAAAGAATACAAAGTAGCTGCATATGCAGATGATCTTCTTTTTTTCCTAACACAACCCCACATATCCATTCCAAATTTGAATAAGATGTTCAAGACCTTCAACTATATAACAAACTTTAAAATAAATCACAATAAATCAGAGGCCCTTAATATCTCACTGAAACCAGAACAACTACAGCTTGCATAAGACAACTGTTCATACAAACGGGACTCAAAATCTCTCCAATACCTAGGAATCAAATTGACACCAAACATAAACTCCAGAGTGCGCATGCGTCGGATCTCCGTGATGGCTGCTTGATCACGGAGCTCCGGACCGCTCCGTCCTATCCAGCCTCCATAAGCAGCCATCCAGGATCCCCCCTCCTTCACTCCGCAGCCCCCCGATGCCATGCTGTCACCAGAGGGCCGCTTGGAGCTCCGTCTCTCCATAGGAGCGTGTGGCGGACATCGCCCCTAATCGAGGCCGCGGCTGCGGCCTAGTCACGGAGCCGAGCAGCGCAAAAGGAGCCAAGGGATCTCAAGCCAGGAAGGTGGCCATCCCGTGGCGGGGCACTCTGCACACCCCCTCTGGGTCCCACCCCAGGGCCCTGGGGAGCCAGGTAATCTGAGGGCAAGAAAGCCTAATACTCTGTGATCCACTAGACCACAGGGGACTTCAGGCCTTCAGGAAGCCCAATCAGGGTGCCCTATCCATCCACTGTGGACCCCTCCAGGCTCTTCTCATAATTCTTGATCACCCCAGGAAACCTTTCTCTTTCCACAAACTCTTGGTGTCCCCTAGTTTGAACTTTTCAACATCAGGTAATTACCTAGGGGGCTTAAGCTGCTGGGACAATCAGAACAGTCATTGACAATTGACTCTTGGATTTTGCGATTTCTTTTGCGACTTCTCTTTCACAACTTAAGCCTGCAACTCTCAATTTAATCTCTATGTATGCTGCGGTGGTAAGAAGGGACTTATCAAAGCACCCAGGTTTCTCTAAACGCCCCTCCGACCTGTCTTCTCAGCCCACTGCGACCCAGCAGGGTCCTAAAGCTATGGAAAGTCCTGAGGATATGGAGGCAGGAGTGGAAGGAGGCTCTCATATCCTCCCAGGTCAGGAATCGCCAGCCACTGTCTCGCTTATTCCTCTCAACACTTCTCCAGCCTCTACAGTTTCCCTTCTAGAAAGGACTCTTTCAGAAATGTTTGCTTCCCCAAATGGAGCCCAGGCCCCTGACCCTTATACTCCAGGCCTTTTGGAACCCCCATCCCCATTTCCGCACCCAGATTTGAGATTCATGATGGAAACGTTCTCTAAGATGTTATCTAAAGGCTTGGCTCAAACTGCATCCCAAATTACTTCAACTATTCAGTCAGACCTTCAGAACTTGGGGTCCAGAATTGACGTTGTTGAACAGAAAACAGACCAAACCATTGGAAGAGCAAATCAAAACACTTCCCGCATCCAGGACCTACAGGATCAGTTAGAAATTGCTCACTCTAAGATTGACGATCTTGAAAACCGGTCCCGTAGATACAATTTCCGTTTACGGGGGGTGCCGGAAACCGTCACAGATGTTCAGGAGGCAGTCTGCTCCTTTATCAAAGAACTTATCCCGAACATCCCAGAGCATAGACTGGAATTAGATAGGGCCCACTGGGCCCTTCAAGCCCCTCGTTCGGATGGACTCCCACGTGACATTGTTGTTAAACCTCACTTTTATGCGGTGAAGGAGGAAATAATGAAGATTACCAGGAAATTACCAAAATTATCCTTTCAAGGCCATTCTATTCAGGTGTTTGCAGACATTTCTCCAGCCACCATTCAAAAGAGGAGGGCCATGAAACCCCTTCTTGAAGTGTTGTTACAGAAATCAATCAAGTATTGGTGGTCCTTTCCTTTCTGCCTTTCCTTCTCCTTTAAGGGCAAGACCTACGGCTTCTCTTCATTCAACAAGGGTGAACATCTGATGGTTAAATTAAACCTTATCTCAATGGAACCAGGTTCTTCCCTTCAAGCCAAATCTGTCGGATCTACGAAGGGCCCCTCTCCTCCAATTCCCCCTGTGTGGAGGAAACAGCGTTCCAAGAGGCCCAAGGACTCACACCCCCCTTGATTTCTCCTGATCTCTAACAGGGGTTATACTCTAATTTGTTAAGGGCTTATCCTACATTCATTGGCCTAGTTCTGACTTTTCCTAAGACTCTGGTATTACTTATGTTGGCCCCCTCGGGGGCGGTTTATTACTCTTAATGTTATTATTTTTATTACCCCACCTGATGTGGGCTAGATTGATCTTCTGGGGGGTTCCCTCTCCCGGCTCGCTCTAGGTCGGTTTTTTTTAATGTTGGGCTGTCTTGGGGGTGGGGCGGTAGGCATGCTCCTCCCTCTGGTTGTGGGCTTTACCACTGGGTTTTGCACAGAAGCAGACGTGTAGCTGCCGGTTTAGGCAGTTGTGTCTAGTTCAGTTTCGGGCTATGGGAGTCGGTTCTCTGGCTCTCATCCCCCGAAGGCAGAGGGGGCTGGTTGTATTCGATCAGTCGTCCTCCTCTTCTCTCCCCTTTCTTCTTGTTCAGATGTTCCTCTTTTCTCCTGTTTTCCTCTCTTTCTTCAATTTTTCTCCTCAGGCACCGGGGTGGTTCTCCTCCGAGGGAAGCGAGATGACCAAGCTCTTTCCGGTTAGCAGAGGCAAAACAGCTTTTTCAAGGCAATCGGGGTCTGGTGAGTTGCTCTATACTGTAGTGAGTGTCTCCTTCTATTTGGTAACATGTGAGCACCCGTTGACCAGACCAGAGTGCTGAAAATTGCCTCCCACAATGCACAGGGCCTCAATTCTCCTTTAAAACGAAGGAAGTACTTCCAAGCAGCTCACTCGCAGCACTTGGAGGTCCTTCTTGTTCAGGAAACCCACTTTCCCTCCCAATTTTCTCCCAGCTTCCTTCATGCAGGCTACCCTCAATTCTTCCTGGCCAATGCGCCAGACAAGACTAGAGGGGTTGAAGTCTTTTTCACAAAAGGGGTGGGTTTCCACTTACGTCATGTAATCAGGGATCCAGAGGGGAGACACATTCTCCTGGTAGGGGATATCGGGGGTCGCCCTTACTCTTCAGTCTCCTATTATGCCCCTAACACAGGTCAAATACAATTTTTCCGCTCCATGATAGACTCCCTGTCCCCTCACTTGGAAGGGACCGTGATCATGGGTGGGGACTCCAACACCGCTCTGGACCACATGTTGGACAAATCAAGGCCAATTCGCTCATGTCTTCTACAGCCCCCAAAAAGGAGCCTCAAGCTGGCCAAACTCATTAACTCTCTGGGCCTAGTTGATGTCTGGAGGGAATGTAACCCTAACTCGAGAGACTTTACCCATTATTCAGCTCCTCATAAATCCCTGTCCAGAATTGACCATATTTTTTTAGGTGCCTCTTCTATTCCTCAAGTTTCTAAAGCGTTCATTAGGGACTCCCCGCTCTCTGATCATTCTATGGTAATTATGCACCTTAGGTCCTCAGGGAATTCGAGGATTAGGCCCCAATGGAGACTAAGGGAAAACTTACTGAATAACCCTGTCCACTGTACCTTACTTCAGAAGGATCTTGAGGAATATTTTAGTCTGAACTCAGGCCCTGGGGTTTCATTTGTGACGCTCTGGGCTGCTCACAAAGCAGTCATAAGGGGTAAGATAATTCAACTAGCGGCTAAACTTAAAAAAGAGAAGAGGAGTCATATAGTTAAGCTAGAGCAAGAATTCCAGAAACTAGCTAAAGCGCACAAGAAAAACCCCTCCCCCCAATCTCGTTCGAAGCTTGAGGCAGGGAGGGCGTCCCTCAACCTGGCCTTAACCACTCAGGTGGAGAAGCAAGCCCAATGGGCGAATGCCCACTTTTACTTACGCAAGGATCATATAGGGCCAAATTTAGCTGCCAAATTATCCCCGAAAGTCAGATCCTTCACTTTTCCCAAGGTTAGAGACCTATCGGGCTCCCTCACTCAAAACCCTCACAAAATTATGTCCACATTTCAAGACTTTTACGCTAAACTTTACAAATCAGAGATTACGGCCTCCTCAATCCCAGCTTCTGGCTTCCTTGACAACACTCCCATCCCGGCCCTGTCCGAGGATCATAGGCTCTCACTTGAGGCTCCATTCTCGGAATCGGAGATTCTTGAGGTTATTAAACGTCTTAAGAAGGGTTCCGCCCCGGGCCCAAATGGTCTTTCGACAGGTTATTATAAGCAATTTGGCTCGACATTGGCCCCGCACCTAGCTAAATTTTTCAACTCACTCCAAAAGGGTACGATTCTCAATGAGGATCTTAACTCGCCAACATATCAGTCATCCCGAAACCTGGGAAAGATCAGTCTGAAGTTAGTAATTACAGGCCCATCTCATTGATCAATAATGATCTCAAAATCCTAACAAAAATCTTGGCTAACAGACTTTCAGCTTTTATTGGAGACTATATACATAAAGATCAAGTGGGCTTCATACCCGGGAGACAGGGCCCAGATCAGATTCGTAGGGCCATAGACATTATATCGATTCTTGGTTCGGGTTGGGAGGGGGGTCCAGCACAGAAAGGCTTTGTTCTGTCAGTCGATCTCCAAAAGGCTTTTGACACAGTCGAATGGCCATATCGTTTTGAGGTCCTGGGTAGATGGGGATTTGGTCCGAGATTCTTACAAACTCTTAAAGCCCTATACTCCAACCCCTACGCATCTATTAAGCTGCAGAATTTCCTTTCTAAGCCGTTCAGTATTAATAGGGGCACTAGGCAAGGTTGCCCACTTTCCCCATTGATTTTTGCGATAGCTATTGAACCCCTGGCGATCATTGTTAGGGATCACCCTGGCATTAAGGGAGTGAACTGTGGTTCTCAAACCCACAAATGCGCCCTCTTTGCAGATGACCTGCTCTTGCTTATATCCTCTCCCCTCATCTCGGTCCCACATCTAATTAGGGTCCTGGAGACCTTTGGCTCTGCCTCAGGTTTAAAGGTTAATATGACTAAATCTGTGGCACTTAACATAAATGTCCTTGAGACTGTGATCCTACAGATCAGGGACCAGTTCCCCTTCCAGTGGTCGCCTCTCCAGATCCCATATCTGGGGGTGCAGTTGGCGGCTAGTTATGATCGACTATACTCCCTCAATTATCCCCCGCTGTTTAGATGAATTGGGGAAGATTTAAATAACTGGGGGAGATTAGGCCTATCCTGGCTAGGCAGAATAAATACAGTTAAGATGACCCTCTTCCCAAGAATTCTACACTACTTTAGGGCTCTACCCATCCCCGTTAAAAAGTTTCAAATTCTTAAAATCCAGACTCAGATCACAAAATTTATTTGGGGGAATAAGGGCTACAGATGTCCAGCCGAGATCCTCTGGAGACGTCGGGCTCAGGGGGGCCTCGGCCTCCCAAACCTTTGGCGCTATTATCAAGCTGCACAACTGGCCCAATTTTCAATTATTTATGCCAGGTCCAACAGACCGGACTGGGTAGGTATAGAGAGACAAGCAGTTCCCCTCAATACCCTAGATTATCTGGTTTTGGCCTCCCCCAAGACCAGACCTGCTATATTATCCCCCACCCTATCCAACTTCCTGGCCCTCTGTGATCACCTGTTTAGCAACACAAAGCTGGCCTCCACAGTCCGGCCGTTACAGCATATATTCAATAATCCCCGCTTCCCTCCGGGTCAAGATATCCGCGTCTTCCGTTGGTGGACGAACAAAGGCCTTTTCAGAATAGGACATTTTCTTACCGCAGAGGGACCCATTTCCCTCGAGTATTGCCTGAGTAAACTTGATATGCCCCCTTCTGAGAGCTTTAGATTCAAGCAGATCCACCACTTCTTAGTCCACTCCTGTAAATACAACCCAACTTCCATCGGGGCTTCCCCTTACGAGACATGGTGCTCTGACATCTCTTCTCCAAGAGGGGGGATCTCGATTATATATGCCTCATTAGTAGACCTTCCAGGATTGACCTCCTATGCTAGGAGGTGGGAGGGGGACCTGGACCAGAGATGGGATGCCACTACTTCTCCCATTTCGTGAGGGCCTTCAAGGGAATAGTGAATTTAGCCCTGGTGGAAGCCAGTGTCAAGGTGATTACTCACTGGTACCTGGTAGCACTCGTCTCTCGTCCATGTTTCCGAACTCCTCACCTCTCTGCTTTAGAGGATGTCACATCCTGGGTTCTTTCTACCACACCTGGTGGGAATGCCCTAAGATCAGGGGGTTTTGGAATAAAATCTTTTCTATGTTAAGAAAGGTTTTGGGACAACCCATTCCGCAGACCCCGGAAATAGCCTTACTTAACCACAAACCCGACGGCCTATCTAAAGCCTTATTTAAGCTCTCTCATTTTATACTGTTGGGAGCGAAAATCACCATAGCGAAAGCATGGAAAAAATCATCCGTTTCATTTAGAGGAGCTAAAAGAAAGATCACGTGGATTATGACACAAGAAGAATTTGCTAATATGCTCCTGGACACCTCCAATAAATTTGACGCGGTGTGGGAGCCATGGAGGATGTACCTTGATATGCCCTCTTGACGTTAAATTGGTCAGACCGCGGAGTTGCCTCCTCTGTGCCTCTCTTTGTCCCTCATTATCTTTTCTGTCATGTCTTCCCTCTCTTTCACTTTCCTTCTACTTTCTTCTGTTACTCTTTCTTAACAATGGTAGAATGTCCTGCTCAGTGGTTCTGAGGGTCCGGCTGGATCCGTAAGTCCTCTTCGGTGTTCTGGACAATGAAATTGCTTCGTATTATGAGAGTGGAGGGGTCGTGTACCCTGGGGGGTCTTGGTCCTTAACCTGGCACAGTTTGTTCCCAATAGGGGTGCTGGGAGGGGGAGCAAGAGCCGGCCGGGGCCCTCTCCCTGTTACTGATGCTGTTTTGTCCTTAGACTGATTTCCAGTTGTTCATCTTTAAAATATGTATTACGTATGCTTAGGGGGAGGCCTTCCCTCACCCACTGTTTATGTTTTTCTCTGTATTTGTGAAATACCAATAAAAACTTTTTCAAATATCAAACATAAACTCCATCTATGAAACAAATCTTCTCCCCTACTAAAAAAACATAGAGACAGACCTGAAGAAAATGGTCTAATAAACACTTTTCTTGGTTCGGCAGAGCCTCATTTCTGAAAATGACCATCTTACCCAGACTTTTATACTATTTTAGTGTTCTCCCAATCAAAATCCCCAACTCATTTTTCAAAACGCTCAACAGACTTCAAAGGAAGTTTGTCTGGGCACATCGAAAACCCAGACTTAGCCTCAAGTTGCTAACACTCCCCAAAAATAAAGGAGGAATGGGCTTGCCTGATTTTCAGAAATATTATCAAGCCACACATATCACAAGAGTCATAGACTGGCACTGCCATACAAAGGATAAAGAGTGGATAGAAATAGAATCGGAAAGCAGCAATATGAATCTACAATACCTTCCTTGGGCTTTTTTACCCTTCCACCACAGCAATATGAATCTACAATACCTTCCTTGGGCTTTTTTACCCTTCCACCACTATCCATTGATCAACACCACACTAGAAATAATCCACAATTTAGCAAAAAAACAGACCCTGACCTCCTGCCCAGGACCTCTCACCCCAATATCTAGGCATTCATCGTCACCACGGCCACCTCATACCCAGGAACATGAAATGCTTTTAGCTTACCACTGTCTTTGTGGTAACAAATTAAAACCATTCCAAGCTCCCAAAGGGAAACTAAAAGGACCATTTTCTGGCTACTGGGCGTACATACAATTACACGATCTCCTACAGAACAGTAAAAACAAAAAGCACTTCACTAGACCTCTCACTCCCCTCGAAGATATTTGCTTGCAAAAGAACCAGACAAACAGATCAATCTCAATAACCTATGCCTGGCTGGCGTGATCAGATTGTAAGGCATCCGAGATAATCAGAAAGAAATGGGAGAAATAATTAGAATATCCTCTATCGGAGGCACAATGGGAAAGAGCTTGTATCTTTGCCCACAAATGTTCTTTAAGCACAAAAGCTCAGGAAATTTCATGCAAACTACTATCTCATTGGTGTATTACGCCTCAGAGGGCCAGGAGGTGGTCCCCTGCCAACCCCTCTTGCACATTTGGTGGTCGTGTTCACTGATCCAGAAGTTTTGGCAACTCATTATCCATTAGATAAAACATATCACTGACACTACGATTTCATTAGATGCTAAAGCTTGCCTACTCCATATATACCACTTTTCTATCCACAAATACAAAAACTCTCTAACAAGAAATTTACTGAATGCAGCAAAAAATCGTATCCCCCTCTACTGGAAATCAGCAAAAATGCCAACAATTGGTGAATTGGTTGACAAAGTGAGCGCGACCTACAAAATGGAAGAAATTAGCGCAATGAAAAAAGAAAACTCATTTAAATTTCATAATACTTGGAGAAACTGGTACTTGTTCATTAACTCTGACTCATTGTCAGAACTAACTGAACAACCACACTATAGATAAATTACAGAAAGAAAAGTTAGAAAAGATTTGTGGTAAAACAAAACTTAATGGGTTGCCCACATGAATCTCTCACACATTCAGGTACATCCACTAGGTCTTTCTCCTACCTCTCTACCCTTTCTTCCTCCCCACCCCCCCTCTTTTTTTTCTTTTTTCTTCCCCCCCTCTAATGGTCTCCCCTCGTCTTTACCCTCTTCAATCACTCTATCACCCCATTTTATAGTTATTATATATATTTTTTTGTTTCAATAATGATATGACTCATGTTACCGGTATAGAAGACATTCTATTTGAGAAACAACTTGGTCTACTGCTTGTTACATAAATGTGAACTATGTTAGATCTCTCAAACCCAAGAATTTAAATAACTGTATTATTTCGATTTTGACAAGGATTAACACCATGTTTTATAAGATGTGACTGTTATACTGTAACATGTAACCAACATACAGTATTTGTTTTTCTTGTCTGTTAATAAACCTTTGATTGGGAAAAAAAAAAGAAAGATATTACATTCATCCTGAAAATTAAAAAATTAGATGGTCATATGACTTACCATCCTATAGAAATTAACGAGCCGTTTCGTTTATTCTTCAAACGTCTCTATAATATTTTGCCGGCATAGGTGTGCACAGCCTATTGCATTAGGGTGTGCACCCCAAAGCTCAAACATATGTGTGTATGCACTTTATATTTTACATACACACACACTTATAAATAAATAAACTGCTCCGTATTAGTCTGAAAGCACCATTATCTCCATACATATTCACTTTGCCTGTTTTCAGCAGCACCTGTGATTCACATTGAGAGGAAAGGAAAGGGAGGGAAGAGACAAAGGGAGCTGTAAACCCT
The DNA here is from genome assembly GCA_018402905.1 of Glandirana rugosa. NCBI lineage: Eukaryota > Metazoa > Chordata > Amphibia > Anura > Ranidae > Glandirana > Glandirana rugosa. Next base: position 158,645 of record BLSH010335835.1, read on the forward strand.
AACTAAATGACATTTAGTTTGCTAAAGTCCTGCATATCATTAAACAATTATGTAATATAGTTCAGCACCAAAAGCTGTGCTAAACCATAAAAATATAGGTGTTACAACCATGTGCTATCACGATGCACTCCACAACATGACTAACAATAGGTGTACAATGTGCATAAAATAACAACCATTTTCATGTGTTATCAAAAAAAATATTATTCCACCCAAAACCAACAAACATTCTATATATATATGATATCAGTGTCCACATTAAAGTGGAAGTTCACCTAATACTAAAATCTCTGTATCTATTGGCATCCATGATCTAACATTAACCTATCTAGCCCTATGCAGAAGAAATCAGCAAACATACCTTTTCTGAAGCTGCTCTGGGCCGGTCTCCAGCGGCGGAAGCTCTGCAGAGGAGACAACCAACAACGGTTGGGAAATGCCTGGAAAGTGACATCACCCCTGGAGTTACTGTGGGGCTTCCTTAGTTGGCTGCCTCTCCTGGCACGATCCCACACAGAGAAGCTGTCATTGACAACTCAGCATGGGACTGCACTGGCTTCAGACATCTATGTATAGCGAATTCTTTTTTAATGGGGGCTGGATAGGTTAGTCTTAGATTGTGGGTGGCTGTATATTTACAGAGTTTAGTATTAGGGTGAACTTCCACTATAATTACATGTTCAGTACTATTTATATGTTACTGTAAGACCACAGTCTCTTGGTTTAACATTGTCCTCACTTAAAGTGCTTCACTTAAGTGTAGAAATTCACTTCAAACTCCACTTTTTTTCAGTTGCTCTCTTTAGATATCAGATGTGCAGAAATTAAGGTGAGATCGGGGGCGCATGCGCGAGGCTCTCAGCGACGGACATGCCTAGCTAGAGCTCCGCTCAGACACGAACACTCTGGCCGTTCCACAGCACCCAGGTCCCGTGAAGTCGGTCCGCTTCTGCTCCTCATCCACCCCAGAGCCCCAGGAACCTGAGCATGGTTGCGGGAAACCCCCGGCACAAGCTCCAGAGCAAAAACATTCGGGACGTCCTGGCTCGGGCCTCTGCCAAGATGGCGCCTGCATCTCCTCGCAGTAGCGGCAGCACCACGTGGACACTGAAACACAAGGAAAGGATGACTCCACATCCAGACGAGGGTGAGTCAGACAACGAACCCCTAGCTTCCCCACTATCCCCTAAGGGCCACGCACAACCGGACCCCCTCTTGCTGCAATTTAAGCGCATGCTTACACAGGCCCTGCAGCGCACCTCAGACGAAATTACTGGGCGCCTCTCCAGGGAAATAAGAGAACTAGGCCACCGAACCTCAGAGCTAGAAATCCGCACAGACGAGCTGGAAACACAGATAGCTGATGAACTTGAATCCCTAAAAGAAGCAAACCTAGCCCTCCAAGCACAGATTGAGGACCAGGAAAATAGAGCCAGAAGATCCAACGTTCGGATTAGGGGGCTGCCAGAGATTATATTGGACTTACACTTCACGGTCACGGCCCTCTTTCAGGAACTTTCTCCCTCCATTCCGATCGATAGGCTTGAAATCGATTGTGTACACCGGGCCCTGGCTCCCCGCAAGCAGGACGGTCCCCCGCGGGACATCATAGCCAAATTACACTATTATCGTACTAAAGAGCAGCTCCTGCTGGCCGCCAGACAGAAGGAACACCTCTCTTTTCAAGGCCATGATTACCAATTATTCACCGACCTATCCAAAACCACTATCATGAAGCGCAGGACCTTCAAGCAACACTTGGAAACGTTACAACAACATACGGTCATATATTCATGGGGCTTCCCCTTCTCCCTGCGCTTCACATAACAGGGTCGTAAGTACCAGTGCATGACAGCCGAAGATCTCCGTGACCGCCTACAAGAACTGCACCTCTATTCATCCACCACGATCCCCTCTCAGAATAGCCGCTGAAGATCTGCCTCGGTCTCCCCACGAAAAACTGCTTCCTCCCCGTCATCAACTACCAAGAGAGGCTGGTTCATCCCCGCCACTCAAGAACATCAGGACTCAATGGACTGAGCTTATCTACCATCTGGTGAAGTATCGGTCCCCCCCCCTTAATTGTTGGGTCAGCCATCTCTTTCAAGTGACTAACCCTCACTTTGCCTACTTATTGCTGGGCATCTTAGGCTACCCTCCAATTACAACTACATAGTTTTAATTGGCTTTCTTTGCCTTTCATATAGTTGTCTATGTTTCTAGTTCAATGTTCATCCGCTGGTCCTTTGTTAAGTTGTCTTGGGCGTGTGGAGCCCCTCCTTGGCCAGTTGTCTCCCCCTAGCTATCCCCTCAGGGGGCGGGCTGGGGGGGACGGAGGGCCCGGGGGGCAGCCATGTCCCAAACACATCAGACACCTTAAAGCACTCCTTCTTTTACACTTGAACATGTTGGTTATAGTTTTTGATACACAATTTAATCGTTTCTGGTTCTCTGGGTTCCCAGTCGGCCGGGACTCCCGGGGTGCCTGAGGTCCCCCCCTGGCCCCCTAGGGCAGCGGGTGGGGGCACCGGGTCCCCCGGTTCTCTCGGACATAGACCCCCCCAGTTAACTAACCCTAATGTTGCTCACATCTCACCTAAACCTCCCCGCTCTCTTCCACCCTAGGAACAACCCTGTAAGCCAACACACACTTGCCTGCATCGGTAATCGCACCATCCCGACTCCCACGCGCCATCCACATACGCATTACCAGATGCAGCCAACTGAATCCGTAATTTAGACCCTACCTCACATCGATATGTATCTTAAGCATCCTTCCAAGTTATTAGATGCCGAGTGTCTCGTGCCTGATTGTCACTGTTGCCCCCCACCTTGCTCACGGAGTACCCAATTGGTTTCTCTCTGAGCAACATGGCCCCCTCTGTGAACGGTACCTTACACTCCACAGACGGATTACACCTCACCCCCGTTCACCCCTTTGTTTTGTACTTCTCTCCACCTTCTCTATCCCTCTTTTTACGTTTCCCTCCTTCTTCTCCCTTAATCCTGTTTTCAAACTATACTCGTTTCTCAAAATATTTCCCTCTCCATCGACATGGCCCCCCTAAATATTCTCACCCTTAATACACAGGGACTAAATTCCCCCAATAAAAGGCGTAAAGCCTTCAGATCTTTTGCCTCACTAAAAGCCCACATGGTCTGTTTACAGGAAACCCACTTCACAGATCGCCACTGACCTAAATTTTTAAGCCCGACATACCCGCAATTTTATAGAGCCTCGGCTTCAACCAAATGTAGGGGAGTCTTAATTAGCTTTCACCGCACTACACCCTTCACCCTTCACCCACAACAGAAATTAAGGATCCTGAAGGCAGATACCTAATCTTGAAAGGCCTACTACTTGATTCCGAAGTTACAGTAGTATCATACTAGTATCATACCCCAATCGCAACCCTACTGCCTTCCTATCACACCTATTTCAGATGACTGACACGCATAAGCAAGGCACCCTAGTAATTTGTGGCGACTCCAACCAGGTCATCCACCCTACAATAGACAAATCCCCATACACGCCCTCCTCAAACCCATCTAAACATACCTTTTCTCGCCTTCTCCAACAACACTCCCTAATTGATACCTGGCGGGAATGCAACCCCACTAAAAAACAATATTCCTTCTACTCTCACCCACACAACTCCTTTTTGCACATCGACCACATTTTTACATCAGTCGGAACATCCCCCACTCTGACCACGTCCATGCTAATCCCTATCCCTTGGGCAGACCACAATGCAATATTGTCTTCATTCACCTCCTTAATCCCTCGACAGAAGAACTTTTCTTGGTCCCTCAATGACACCTTACTAGCTAATCCCCTCTTACGCCCTTGAGATTGCTTCTGAAATCCGTAGATACATTTCAGAGAACAAGACAGCTGAGATCTCTCCTCTAATGGTCTGGGAAGCTCATAAACCAGGGCGGGGCTTTTTGATAAGCTTGGCTACACGGCGGAAAAAAGAACGCAAACCACTTTTCCAGACCCTGGAGGCAAACTTCTCGCAAGCACATGCCACCTTTCAAACAAATCCCTCTCCAGCACACAAACAAGAATTAGACAATGCTAGACTCGAACTAGACTTATTTCTTACGGAATCGGCCAAAAAATCCCTCAGACATACTAGGCATAAAATTTATACGAAAGCTAACAAACCAGATACTTTCTTAGCCTTATCACTACGCAATTTGGACAAATCGCATAAACCGTTCCATCTCCAAACCACCCCAAATGTCTTCTCCAGCAACCCAATAAAAATTCTTGAAACGTTCACCTTTCCACCCTTTACGACCAACATTTCCCATTAGACCAAACGCTAACCTCAAATTTCCTCGACTCCATCACCTTACCTAGTATCCCAACCACGCAAAGAGAGAAACTCGACGCCCCCATCTCTAACGAAGAGGTCTTCAATGCAATTAAATCCCTGAAACTACATAAAAGGCCCGGGCAGACGGCTTCACGGCCACATATTACAAACAATTTTCTGAACTACTTACCCCCCTTCTGTCTGAAGCATTTAACGCCATTCTGAAAGGCCGCTCATTCAATCCAGAATCACTCCATGCCTCTATCTCCATGATCCCCAAACCATCCTCAGATGACTCATCTTGGACAAACTACCGACCGATTTCCCTCTTAAATATAGATGTCAAAATCCTCACCAAAATCTTATCCTTGCGCCTTAACACAATTATAGGGTCTCTCATCCACAAAGATCAAGTCGGGTTCATACCCTCTAGACAGGCAGGAGATAACATCAGGAAAGCAGTTCTCCTATCCCATTATGCCCGCACACGCAACATCCCTGCCTGCTTCCTCTCCCTAGACATTCATAAGGCTTTTGACAATCTATCTTGGCCCTACCTCCTTCTTACCTTACAAAAATGGGGCTTTGGTCCACATTTTCTTCGCTGGATAACTTCTTTATATTCCAACCCGTCAGCCCATGTTAGATACGCCGGCTTTCGCTCAGACTCCTTTCTAGTGCGCAGAGGAACCAGACAGGGTTGCCCCCTATCCCCTCTCTTATTCTCTCTAGCCATCGAACCATTGGCACAGTTGATTCGCTCCAACCAGGACATTAAAGGTCTAGAACTGGGGGGCCATCAACACAAACTTTGTCTATTTGCAGACGACGTCCTCATTTTTCTTACCTCTCCCTTGACTTCCGCCCCTACCTTGCTCTCAATACTAAACAAATTTGCCACCATATCTGGCCTGGTCGTAAACAGTCAAAAATCCAAAATTCTCAATATCTCCCTTCCTCTCCCCCTCCAAGAACAACTCCAGCAAGTGTTACCTTTCTCCTGGGCACAGCACCATTTAACGTATCTAGGTGTTAAGTTAACTCCGGACCCTGTCAGTCTCTACGCAGCAAACTACCCCCCAATGCTAGCCCACCTTTCCAAGCTGATGAATTCATGGTCGATTTTGCCCATTTCCTAGTTGGGGTGCATCACCGTTGTCAAGATGGTAATCTTCTATAAGATCCTATACCTTTTCAGAGTGCTCCCCATCTCAGTCCCCACATACATTCTCCGCATCCTACAGCGAAGAGTCCTGGCTTATACCTGGAACAAAACCAGACCCTGCACTTCTAAATTCATCCTCCACCAACATAAACTGCAGGGAGGCCTGGGCTTACCCTCATTTCTGAAATACTATCAAGCCTCACAAATAGCCATGCTCGCGAAATACCACGCTACTAAAGAGGTCCCCCTCTGGGTATCATTAGAAGCAATCGACTGCGATCCCCTCTCGTTGGCTAATATCCTATGGCTCCAAGCCAAACATCAAGGAAAAATAACTAATCCAGTAACCCGCCACTCTCTCCACATCTGGGACACCCTCAAATTTAAATTCAAATTGCAATCTGCCCACAACCCCCTTCTCTCATATCTACGCAACCCAACTTTCTAGACCCCCCACACCACACATCACTCTCCTACACCTGCAAGTGGGCACAAGATCTAAACGTCAATTTAGACCCCAACACCTGGTCGGACATTTGGCTGAATACGAAATCAGCATCACACAACATAGTCGCACTAGAAGCGAACTATAAGGTCTTGTTTCGCTGGTATCTGGTTCCTGCCCGCATTACCAAATTTGCACCTACACACAACCCAAATTGCTTCCATGGTTGCTCAGCAGCAGGCACCCACTGACACATTTGGTGGACCTGTCTGGTCGTAGCCAAATTCTGGGCCGAAATCTTCACAATGATCTCAACAGCAACCGGACTCAAAATCGACCCCTCTCCTGACGTTGCGTTACTGAACGTCAAACCTGCTGCACTTAATAAACACCTCTTCAAACTTTTATTACAGATAACCACTGCCGCCAAACATCAGTGGCAAAAGCTTGGAAATCCCCGCACCTATCCATCCCAGAAACCACCCAAAGGATCACTAATGCGATGATCCATGCTAAGATTGAGGCCACAATACTCAACTACATCCCTAAATTTGAACGAATATGGCGACCCTGGATTGAACATTACCTCCCTACCAATTTCGATTCTTCCCTTCTATACACATAAATAGCCCAGTCAATTTTCCTCTTAGGGTGGTCTCTAACTCGCCTGTTTTTAACAATCCTTACCCCTCCTGGCGAGGAGCGGAAACCCCTTTCTTCCTGGCTCTCCCCCATTCCTTTCTCCCTCCTATTCCTTCCTACTACTACCCTTTTTTATCTATTCACCTCCCTAGCCCCTCAAGGCTCCTTATTTTTTTCTACTATATCATATCCCGCTGGGACGATATATTTCCACCCCTACTAACCACTCGAGGGTCTCAATACCCTATTTCTGTACCTCACAGCTCAGCCGGCACATAGACCACTTCTGGGCGCCACAAAAGAACTGGTATGATACAATACACAGGCTCTGACCTCTTAACCACACAGGCAGACCCCATCAACCTGATGTGCCATCAAATCTACACCCTCTGAGTCTATTTATTAGCATCACTCTACTCCATATAACATGACCTAATGTGATTAACTATAAACACGCGATGATATATAACAAACATTGAATAAGGACCTTAAGTATAACTCTCTTATGTTGTGCCTTCTGAGTGTACACTGTTTTGCTTCTACCCGGATATGTTTTCCCTCAAATTTCATTACAATCCTTTGAACACCGAACAACAGACTATAGGTTAGCTGAGCGGCCTCCCCCTTGCGACACAGCTTGCTCCCAGATGGGGTGTCCGAGGGTGTCAGACGACCCTCCTAACCTTAAACTCATTCATCGTAATTATTGTATTCTTGAGTATGTTGTGAACGCTCTGCCTTTAATACCCATGTTTATGACCCTTCCCGCCATACCCTATTGTACAATTGTCATTGTGTACTCCTTCCTTTTCTTTTTTCTGTTCTCCCTGTAAACTTCAATAAAATTTTGAACAAGGAAATTAAATTGAGATCACATCTAATACCTAAAGAGCGCAACTGAAATAAGGTGGAGTTTGAAGTGAGCAATACCATTACTTATGGGGATTGCGGCTGGATGCACACTCTGTGCGCAGCTGTGATCCTTGCAGGTAATTGCTGGCTGTGTGAACAGCCATGAATAGCTTTGGCCACTGGCAGCCTGTCATTACATTGTATGGGCTTGGTGGCTACAGCAACCTGCTCCCAGCTATCAAATCCTGCAGAAGAATTCTATAGATTTCTGCTACTAGGAATTGCATCATGGCTAAACGCCTGTGTGAATATACCTGTAGCTTCCATCAGAAGCCTGTGTGAAAAGTGAAGATGAAAACACCACAGCAGCATTGTGAGACAGGAATAGAGGGCTGTTAACCTATAAGGCTGTATTCACACCTATGCATTTTTAGTGCTTTTTGCATTTTGCAGATATGCACTGCAGTCCATTTAACATGGTTTTCTATAGGACACGTTCTCTAGAGCAAATCTACAAAATGCAAAAAGCATTAAAAATGCATAGGTGTGAATCAGGCCTGAGTGCCCGATCAAAGGTGTCCTTGTTCAAGCATGGTCTTTTTTTGTCTGAACTGTCTGCTGTCATCCTACAATTCTGAGATTCACAACCAGACATTGTTAGAGCTTCTGCTTCAGTGAGAGCATTCTGTTGCTTTTTGGTGATGCAGATTAAGGATGGGCTCGGGCGTGTTCGAAAGTCGCAGGAAGTGAACCCTGCACTGCGCTAATCACAGGCAGGGAGACATTTCCCCCATAGATCGAGGAATGTTTCCCTGCCTGTGATTAGCGCAGCACCACTTCCTGGCAGGCTTGGGCCCATGCACTTGCGAACATGCCCAAGCCCATCCTTAATGCAGATGATCAAGGACCGGTTCATGTCAGATGCAGTCCTGTGCTTTTTTATTCTGCATTAAAACCGCATGGGCTCTTGGTTACATGGATCCCAATGGCCCAAGTTTCCACCTGTGCAGTGTGTTCCAGTGCAGCCAACAAAAGTAGAATATGCTGCATTTTTTTCTGTATGGAACATGGCAAAACACATCAAAAACACACTGGAACCCATTGCAAAAACAAAAAAACCAAGAGGGAAAAAACACATTAATACATTAAAGATGCATGTGCATTCAGAAATGTATCTGGATCACAAGAAAATGTGGTGTGAAGCAGCTGTGACTCTAGAACACAAAACACATACAGTGCCTGCAAAACTGTAAAATCTAACTAAGGGAAAAGCTTGTAGTAAGCCTGCTTCTCAATGCATAATACTATGTTCTCCTCCCCTGAACTGGATTTATTTTCCCATTAACTTTGTGTGACCATTGAAAGCATGGGAAGTACTGTACAATGAAATGTGTTGCACTGATTAGACATTTTCTGCTTTTTTTTTATAGAATGTTAACCTTTATATACAGTTTCTGATCAGTTACTTTTGAAGCACCAAATAAAAAGAGGAGGAGGGAGAGCAAATGAGGGTGAGAGATTTGGGAGACAGAAGGGGGGGGAGAGCTCGGTCACAGTATTTACTCACAGGCTTATCCCTGAGACTAAGGCACTGCAGGCAGAGTATTCCTGTAGAGGAGATAGCGGAGATAGCTGCTGTTTGAAAGTTCCCGCACATCCTCTTCCCAGGCATAGCACAGCTACAGGAATTGGAGTGAGGGGGAGGGGCAGGAGCAGGAGTAGATCGAGGCTTTCTGATCTTCTGTTTGTGCGGAGAGGTTGGGGGCGGGACTGCATTGGCTGGGCTCCCTGAGAATGTCAGACTCATACAGCCATGCAGCCGAGTTATGCTATTGGCGTAGGGATTGATTAGGGTGTGCCTGGGCACACTCGGCACACCCCCTGTGCACGCCTATGTTTGCCGGATACTTCAAATCAGGATGTTTCGCACAGAATCAGGGATTATATATTACACAAACCGCCCTTCCCAGTCTACCCACAAATGTCATACATAGTTTAGAACAACCCTCCAAGTTGAGGAAATAGTAAGCGTGATTTCTTCACTTCAGCCCAACAAAAGCCCTGGACCAGATGGTTTTACTCATTTTTTTTCAGATTTGGTCACCTCCTTTATTACAAAAATGTACAATGCCATATCATCGACTGTAGTCTTTCAAAATCAGTCATTAGAGGTGCATATTACAGCCGGGTAAGGACGCATCTCTTTGTGGTAGCTATCGCCCCATCTGTCTTACAAACATTGATATTCGTCTTTACTCAAATATACTATCTAACAGACTCACTCCATACATTTCTAATCTAATACATCTGGATCAGGTGGGGTTTCCACCTAATAGGGAGGCTCGAGACAATACCCTTAAGACTATCGCGTTGATGGAATATGCCAAAAAACATAAAATACCTGCATGCTTAATCTCAGTTGATGCTGAAAATGCATTTGATTAAGTGAATTGGGAATTTCTTACAGGATCTCTCCAGCAAATAGGATTAGGACCAAATATACTTCAAAAAATTTTAGCCCTGTATCACAATCTGACGGCTCGAGTCAGGGTTAATGGATCTTTGTCCTACCCTTTAATGATTAAAAATGGCACCCTACAGGGCTGCCCCCTTTCTCCCTTATTATATGTTCTAAAAATGGAACACCTGGCAGTAGCAATCCGGGAGAATAATACAATTAAAGGGATTGAGGTAGGCCCAAACTATAAACTATCACTTTATGCGGACCACCTAATTCTATACTCTACAACCCCTTATTTATCTCTTTCCTCTATAATACAGGAATTTGTGCATTTTGGGCAAGTAAGCAATTTTAAAGTGAATTATGAAAAAAAACGAAGTGCTAAATATCTCATTACCACCTGAAGAAATTTTACGTTTACAGGCAAATTTTGCTTTTAAATGGCAGAAAAAATCAATTAAATATTTGGGTATCTATATCCCTACTCGGTTATCGACAATAGCAGTTGATGCTTAAAGACTTCCTCACTCCTGATATGCATACCACTCATCAACTTCATCTCTTAATTTCGTCTCTCTGAATGTCAAGGGTCTAAATCACCCTGCAAAACGCCACTCCATGTGGAAACAGGCTCTAGCACTCCAAGTGGACATCCTCTGCATCCAAGAGACTCACTTTAAATCAGACCAGACTCCCAAGCTCTCCAACAGAAATTACCCACACATCTTTCTCTCCTGTGCCCACCAAAAACAGAGATGAGTAATGATTGCCACCCGAGACTCTGTGAACTTCCAAATCAAAGACTCCATCATCGATCCGGATGTGCGCTTCATCATTTTGGTGTGCGAAATAAATTCACACCCCTATACCGTAGCTACAATTTACAGTCCGAACAGAAAGCAAATTCCCTTTTTAAAGAGGGTTTTGAAAAAAATCTCACCTCTGAAAGAAGGCAATCTCCTCATATGTGGAGACTTCAATGCCACTTCTGAACCCCACTTGGACACTACCCCAGCTCATAAACCACAATTATCCTCTTTACTTAGAAACGAACAACTATATGACGTCTGGAGATGTCAGCACTCGAACAAAAGGGACTACTCCTATTTTTCTCCAAGACATCATACGTATTCAAGGATTGATATGTTCCTTACGGACCAGTGGTTACTACAGAAAATAATTAACTCGACAATGCATGATATATTGTGGTCAGACCACGCAGCAGTATCCTTAACTGTTGCGGAGGGTGCCCCCTGGGTGCCCACCCCCCCCCCCGGCGACTCCCATCTGGCGATGCAACACATCTCTCCTCCAAAATCCACAAATATTGCCAATTATAGCCCAACAATTATCCTCCTTTTTTGATTCCAATGTAGGTTCAGTAGATGACGCCTTTCACATTATGGCAAGCCCATAAAGCTGTCATCAGAGGGGTTCTTATTCAACAAGGGGCTAGGGTTAAGAGAAGTCGCAACTCTAGAGTAAAACAACTAACAACAAATATCCATAACCTAGAACAAAATAACAAACAACAGATCAACCCCAAGACCACCGAAAACATAAGAGAACTCAGGGAGGAATTGAGAAATCTTCTCTCCCAACAATATGAAGGCTACCTCAGACGCCTAAAACTGTCCTTTTATTCATCAGCTAATAGAGCTGGAAAAATTCTTGCGCGCAGAGTTAAATCTGCCCGCTCTAAAACAAAAATATCTCACCTGATACACCCCACTTCAAAACAAAAAATTCTAAATCCCCAAGAAATAGCAGATCAATTTGCAGAATTCTATAGCTCCCTCTATAATCTTAGAGTCGACAAAAACACTCCGCAACCCACTGCCTTGGATATTCTTTCCTTTTTGGAGGATATTAACCTACCTTCTCTTTCTAGACACCAACTAGAAACCCTAAATGCCACCTATAACATTCAAGAGATAAAAAGAGTTGTGGCTTCTCTCCCTACTGGCAAGTCCCCTGGTCCGGATGAACTGACCAATGATTATTACAAAATCTTTAGTGATATATTGTCCCCTTATCTGCTTCAAACCTTTAATCAGGCAACTTCACTGTCGGAATTCCCTCAGGAGATGCTTAAGGCCTATGTTGTTACTGTTCCTAAACCAGGTAAAGACCCCACGACCCCAGCTAACTTCAGGCCCATATCTCTCCTCAATACAGACATAAAAATTTTCGCCAAGCTTCTAGCACACTGACCAGCTAATGTTCTTCCCAAAATGATCAGCAGAGACCAGATGGGATTCGTAATGGGTAGGCAGCCTTCTGATGCTACTAGACGCGTCCTCAACGTTATTCACCGTCTCAGCTCTGATCGAACGCCTTCTCTCCTCTTAACCATAGATGCAGAGAAGGCGTTCGACAGAGTTCATTGGAAATACATGATACAGGTGCTCACAAAGTATGGGCTTCAGGGCCCCATTTTACAAGCAGTCTTAGCTCTATACTCCAAGCCCTCCGCCCAGGTGTTTGCCTCAGGTTTCCTCTCTAAACAATTTTCAATCTCCAATGGTACTCGGCAGGGATGTCCTCTTTCACCCAATATCTTTGACCTCCTTATTGAGACACTCGCAGTTAAAATTCGCTCAGACCCCCTTGTTGATGGACTCACAGTGAGCCCCACAAAACACTCCATTAATCTATTTGCGGATGATGTCATTTTATTCCTCACTAACCCCCAGTCATCTCTCCCAAGAGCACACCAAACTCTCCTAGACTTCTCCCGCACGACCTATTACAAGGTCAACTTTGATAAATCCCTTATCTTAGATATACACATACCCCCGCTCTTAAAACTTAAACTGCAAAATGAACTACCCTACAAATGGACAGACTCTTCTATTCCATATCTGGGCATAACATTGACACCCTCACTCCCATCCTTAATTGATCTTAATCTAAAAGCCCTCATAGAAAAGGTAAAAACTCAGCTCCATCACTTACACAACTGTGACCTTTCCTGGACTGGGAGATCTGCAATCCTTAAAATGGTAATCCTTCCTCAAATCCTATATACATTTAGAACACTTCCCGTCTCCATTCCTCACCACTACTTGGCTACACTATCCTCTTTGCTTTCTTCCCTAATCTGGAATAAGAAGAAACCACGCTGCCCAATGTGGGCAT
>BLSH010335835.1:192635-204839 GCA_018402905.1 Glandirana rugosa
TCTGAGTAGGTGGTCCATGCACTGTCATAGTCTGTCGGTACAGTCTCAGACGCGTCCCCAGGAGAGGTTGATTACTTGAGACATAAGTAGACCGGCCGGAATGAGCCCGCCACTTCCGAGACGTCCTACTGATGGACGCTGAACTTTCGGTTCAGGTCCTCGAGCGGCGTGGTGGGCGTAACCCCAGGTTGGGTGAAGGACTAGTGTGGGAGTAGTGAGACGGATGGCCTGGACTCCATGGGAATGGACTTGCCAAGTGTCCCCTGGCGTTCTTCAAAGCCCGCAAGGCCTCGCGGACGCTTAACATGACGCGAGAAGTCGGGTCGTGGAAGAGGGCTCTTCGGTGGTTCCACCGACTTGTCTTCCAGAAGTCGATGAGCCCAGGCCTGGGGTCCGTCTCGGAGGAGTGAGATGGCCAGTCCCACCTTGGTGGCTTCTCGGGAGAAGGTGCTGGGCTGAAGAGCGCAGTACAATTCGCAGGCGCTCCGGAACGCCCGAAACTTCTTGCGGTCCCCTGTGAACCGTTCAGGTAAGGGTACCTCAGGTCCGGTAGGCAGAGTGATGAGGGTGTGATCAGGAAGTGGGTTGGACCCCAATGCGGGTGGTGCGGCGAGCTCCTGGACTTGGCTTTCAAGTCGCAGGTAGTCATCCTGCAGAGCCTTCACCGCCCGAGTAAGGCCGGCCAGATGAATACAGAGTTCATTAGTTGGAGAGGACCCCTGCGCAGACTCTGACATGGCTGTCTGATACTGTCACGTACCTGGTGGATGAGTCTGACTTATGCAGTGGGTAACCTCCCTTACGACCCTGACTCGGGAACCCCTGGTAGAGTAGACAGGTGGCTCGGGAGTGCAGGATGGCACGAGGGTCGGACTGGGTCACTGGTGTTGATAGGAAGTCCGTAGGTGCACTCGTGCGCAAGAAGCATGGTCGTACAGGCCGTGTCGTGAAGCTGGCTGGCGGTGCAGTACAGAAGGAGCAGGCAGATGGATGGTCAGGTTCAGGCAGGGTCGTCAACAGGCGGGCAGCAGAAGTACAGGAGGGCTAGGCAGGAGGGTGGTCGTAGGCAGTCCAGGGGTCGGTGCAGGCAGGAATCAGCAAGGTCAGGCAGGCCGGGTCGTAGGAACAGGTAATCAAAGTACAGGCAGATCAGGAACACACACCACACGCTGTAGATCAGACAGCAGAGTCTGTGTGCTGCTGAGGTGTTTAAATAAGGCAGCTGGGCTCCAATCAATGGAAACACCCTGCACAACTGTTAACCCTTAGTGACCCTTGCGCTGGTTAGCAGATCCAAGACATGCCTGCATAGGTGCAGAAAGTCAGCTTTAGCCACAGATTCTCTTCCTAAGAGTCCGGGGAGGGCCGGGGAGCGGGTGCGGTGGCTTCGATTGCCGCCGGCTACCCGCGATGGCCCCCCCGGAGCGAAGGAGCGGAGGTCCGTGTAAGTAAACACGGACCTCCGCTCTGTGAAGGGGGAAGGGCTGTGATCACAGCCTTCCTGTACATGAAGGCTGTGACCACTTCCCTTCCCCTGCTAGGGCAGCCCCCATACAGTTAGAACACGCCCGGGGAACATAGTTAACCCTTAGAGCGCCCCCTGCAGGTTAACCCCTTCACTGCCAATGGCATTTACACAGTAATCAGTGCATTTTTATAGCACTGATCGCTGTATAAATGCCAATGGTCCCAAAAAAGTATCAAAATGGTCCGACATGTCCGGTGAAATATCGCAGTACCGCAAAAAATCGCAGATCGCCGCCATTATTAGTAAAAAATAAAAAAAAATAAAAACCCCAAAAATGAATTCTCATCACCCGAAAACGCGACCACTTTTGCGCAAACCAATCAATAAACGCAAATTGCGATTTTTTTTTATCGCAAATACGAGGAAGAATATAAATCGACCAAAAACGGTGAAAAAAAATGTTTTTTTATATTTTTTTTTTGGATTTGTATTTTAGCAAAAAGTAAGAAATTTGGGTTTTTTTTGCAAAATTGTCGCTCTTCTTTTGTTTATAGCGGAGATCAGAAATGACGCAGAGGGGATCAAATACCACCAAAAGAAAGCTCTATTTGTGGGAAAAAAAGGATGCAAATTTCGTTTGGGTACAATGTCGCACGACCGCGCAATTGTCAGTTAAAGCGACGCAGTGCCGAATCGCAAAAAGGGCTCCGGTCCTAAAGCTGGAAATCCTTCCGGTCCTTAAGTGGTTAATAAGGGGGCCTCCAAATCCTGACCACCCCCTATGTGAATAGGTATGGGGTACATTGTACCCCTACCCATTCACCAAAAAAGGAGTAAAGTGGTACAAAAAACAAGAGGCAGTTTTTGACAAGTCCTTTATTGTGTAAAATAGCTCTTCTTTCTTCCTCCATCTTCTCCTGCCCCGGTCCTTCTTCTGGTCTTCTGCTTCTTCTTTCGGTCTTCTTCCTTCCATTCTTCATCTTCAAGCTACATCTTCTTCTTCTTTCTACTTCTGCTGAAGCTGTGCAGTCCAGAGGCGTCTCCCAGAATGGGCGGTCTGCAGTCTGACATTTATTTTATAGGTAAGGGCGGGGCCACCCAGTGACATAACCAAGTGACCCGCCCCCTTCTGACTTCATTCATTGTCAGAGGGGGCGGGTCACCCGTTTACATCACCAGGTGGCCAAGCCCCTTCTTATAAAAGAAATGTCAAACTGAAGACCGCCTCAGGATGGCACGGCTGCAGCAGCAGGAGTGGGGGCGGTGAAAGAATTAGGAAGAAGAAGATGGATATTGAAGACGAAGTGGAAGGAAGAAGACCGAAATAAGAAGCAGTAGACCAGAAGAAGGACCGGGGCAGGAGAAGATGGGGGAAGAAAGAAGAGCTATTTTACACAATAAAGGGCTTGTCAAAAACTGCCTCTTGTTTTTTGTACCACTTTACTCCTTTTTTGGTGACTGGGTAGGGGTACATTGTACCCCATACCTATTCACATAGGGGGGTCGGGATCTGGGGGCCCCCTTACTAAAGGGGGCTTCCAGATTCTGATAAGCCCCCCACCTGCAGACTCCCACAACCACCAGCAAGGGTTGTGGGGATGAGGCCCTTCTCTCCATCAACATGGGGACAAGGTGCTTTGGGGAGGATCTCAAAGCATCCTCATGTTGAGGGCATGTGGCCCGGTATGGTTTGGAGAGGGGGCGCTCGCTCGTCCCCACCCCCTCCTGCCATGCCAGGGCTGTGTGCTCAGGTAAGGATCTGGTTTGGATTTTGGGGGGACCCCTATGCCATTTTTTTTAATTTGACACGTGGTTCCCCTTAAAATCCATACCAGACCTGAAGGTCCTGTTACGGACTTTGGGGGGGAACCTTACGAAATTTTTTTTTACATTTTGGAGTGGGGTTCCCCTTAAAATCCATACCGGACCTGAAGGGCCTGGTATGGACTGGGGGGGGGGGCAACGCAATGCTTTTTCAGTGATTTTACCTATATTGCCGGGAATGCATTACAGCCGCGAATGGTTTTATATGACAATTTTTCCTGTACAAATGCCATTTTGCTCTGGCACTGTTCTAAACATCACAGAGGTACGCCCTTCTACAGGCAGACTAAGGGGACCCCTCAGGCACGATATTTAAAGGAATATTTCATTTTTATTGTTTCACTTTAAGCATTATTAAAATACCTGCTCCTGAAAAAACGATCAATTTAAAATCTTTTTTTGCATTGATACATGTCCCCTAGGGCAGGACCCGAGTCCCCATACACTTTTAGGGCAATAACTTGCATATAAGCCTTTAAAATGAGTACATTTGATTTGTCATGTTCGAGTCCCATTGATTTTAGCGGTGTTCGCGTGATCGCACAAATTTTTTGCCTGTTCACAAGTTCTGGTGTGAACCAAACCGGGGGGGGGGGGTGTTCGGCCCATCCCTAGTTGGGACAATTGCTCAACCCCCGGGGCTTGAGCAGAGGGGGGGATATGTAGCGTTATGCAAGGTGCTATTTGTCGCCCCACATACATTAATTTTGAAGGGACCAAGATGGAATCCGGTCCAGGTGTGTTACCAGCCACCTTGGCAGGGCTGGTTCCGGCCTGGAGTTTCTGGTCCGCCCAAACCCCTCTCCAGCTGAATATAACGACCAGGAAGAGATCTCACAGGAGCCCACCCTGGGTCTCAGTGTGCTAAAACTGAGGGAGCTAAGAGCTGGATTTTGGTTGCTCTAAAGACTGCGAAGAAGGAAAGGTTTGCAGTTGTTTGTTTAGAGGTGTCAGGGACAAGCCCTTGCATTGTATAGAGAGGCCTCCTGCTTGGTATTAGTTCAGTGCCAGATGGCAAGGTTTTGTTTTGCTATGTTGTTTGTTTTAAAATTTGAAAACCTTTTACCTAATAAAACTGGCAACCCGCCAGATTTTAAGAAAACATGCCTGCATGCTGCCTTCTTCCCAGGAAAGGTGATGCCCACGAGCTAATCTCCCACAATATGTACAGTAGTAAGTTTAGCATAGCTAATGTTTGGTATAGGTTATTTATTTATGTATTTATTTATTTATTTATTGGGCTTTTGACATACAGTATGTGAACATTTAGTCAGGACCATGGACAGTGAACAAGGTAGAGGTTTGTAGAGGTCCTATGCTCAGAACATATAGTATACTGTATTTAATTACACATCTGGGAGTACACCTATGTTATATTTTAACTAATCAGAAATAAAATATTTAGCGATTTTTATTGCAGGTTATCATCCGGTGTTTGGGGGCAAAGCAACCATACATATTAGTAAAAAAAAATCTAAAATCTGAAAACACAAAGAAGTAGAAGAATCATTCATGTGTCCAGTCCTGGACAAATGTAGCAGTTGTTTGAAACCTACATCACTTGTAGAAATGTTTCCTTACAGTGAAATGATTCATTTCAACTGACCACTGTTCCGAGACCCAGACCATTTGCAATATTCTCTTGGTACAATGCTGCAGTGTCATGAATAATATACTGACATCCAACTATTTATACATTAATTTGTTATACATGTGTTCAGTTTTGTTAAACTGAACAAAAATCATTGCAACAGAAATCATTCATTTCAAATCATTTGGCAATCTTTCTGACCCTCCTGTCAGTCTCATTGGAATCCACAACTTTCTTTGTGAGGGCCTTAAAGAACTCTGTTGATCTTGCCATGATGACCTCACACATGTCAATAGCAAGAAGAACATCAGGCCCTAGCTGTATTAGGCTCAAATAATACAGATTCCACTTGCATACTCCCTAATGAGGTTGAATTGGAAATGAGGTAAATGTAGAGGTGTACTTACTTTTTGCACATGATAAATCTGCATTTTCGTTAATTAAGTCAGTGACTCAGACTATAATGCAGCCAGTAGACCTGCATAATAGGCAGACAACTAACATTTCCATATTAGCTATGGCTGCCTCCCTATTTCCTTTTGGAAAATTTTGTAATTTTTTAAAGTCAGCACCTTGTCAGAACACAAATTTTTAGCTCACCTATTTCAATCACGAATACATTTTTTTATTTATTCTATTTATTTAATTACTGCTTTATCTCTTTCACTGCTACCAACATAAGATCTTTAAACACACTCTCGGCTGCTATACTAGCTGGGAGTGTATTTACACTTTCTCAGCTGACTGCTGACTTTCTGCTTCCAGATCACTCCCACACGCATAAGAACGTGTACATTACCATGTATCCCAGTCTCCACTGCAGGCCCGGATGTCCCTTTAGTTGCACAGAATTAATTAAAAAAATAAAAAAAACTTGAAAAGTGCACACACATACAACTGTAAACTTGTGTGTCAGGTGCACCTACATACTTACTTGAATTGAGTGGTGAGGGGCTAGAATCACTTTCAGGTTTTTACTCCTGTGTCCATGTTAGGAAGAGTAACTATCTCTAATTGTCTGATCACCAGTGTCACTTTGAATGACAGTGAAGGTAAAGACAAAATATTACGTTGCCACGAGGCAACAGGAATAGAGGTGAAATCTTCTAATGGGGTACTCTCTAAAAGGGGATATCGTGTGTGCGTCAATCTTCCAGTCACCCGATGTACTCAGCAATTCCTCCAGTCAACTCCCAATTTCTACTGTGTTCTGTCAGTGAGTGTAGCAGAAGATCAACACTTCCAGAAATGTTGGTTTCTGAATAGACTTTTCTTTAACAGATTTCTCTTCAATAGAGCGGTCTTAGTACAAGTAGACTATTTAACAGCATCTTCGCTTTTATTTACTGGATAAAGTTTGCAACAAAATCATCTTGACTTATTTAGAAAATTATGCTTATTTCACGATTCACTTTGTTCTCTCTCACTTTTTATCTGATATGGTTAAACTTCAATCCTTCTCTCCACTGGGGACAGTGTCCACATTCACATTCATAAGATACCAATAATGACAATATGAACTCTCATAGTGTAGTATTTAATGGTAACTCATAAACATACATAGTGCACACAAATCGTTGTAAAAATATCCACATCACAAAAACGTCAGTCAAAAGCTGGTTGTTCCACTTTCATTAGGTGCGGCCAACTGCTGAATGGTGTGACGGCGTGACCTCTCGCAATTCTGCTCTGCTCAATGTCGTGTCCCTCAATTGCACGTCCTCCGGAGAATTTTGTTTATATACAGCACCTCATAAGAGTTTACTTTTTACATAGCTGATTTGATTTAAAAAAAAAAAAGATTCCTGGAGTTCTGCTTTAACCTTTTCATTGTCTGCATGTACCATTGCCTATGATGGTCTATGCGCCCTCTGATTCCTGCTATGTGCCCACTTATCTTCTGCTGTGTCCTCCTCCCTGCTGCTCTTCCACAGCTTCTACTGGTGTTGAGATCAGCATTCTGTCTCATCTCCAGCTTTTTTCTTCGGGATTATGGGCAGTGAGATCGGAAAACATGTCTCTTGTGTGTACCAACACCTTCATTTTTATAAATGAACTCAGAATTTCTTCAGTACTGTGAGCACTCGTGGAACCTGCAAACATGAGAGACATGTTTATGATCCTTTAAGTTTTCTTAATGAACTTGCAAATGCTCAGTTTGAGGATTCTGTCTATCTTAAAAAATAATCATTAAAGGCCTGTTTAAATCCCTGATATTTTTGCAAACAAGTCTACTAGGACAAGTCACTGGTGACAACACTTAATAAAAAAATAATATGAATCTGGGAACTCACTGTTTTTTTTTTTGTTTTTTTTAGTCCACCCAAGTTTCATCCCGTGCTGAACCATGATGAAGAAGAAATGTTGTTGCCTCCAAAATGTTGTGGATGGATATTTTTATATGACTTATTTGCCAATAATTAAAAATTATCTTTAACTCATCTAGTTTTGGTCTGGCTCTCCTTTCTGTATTTCTATGGATTGAATAAGTATGTTTACAGTGCCTGCCCATAGAACTGCATGGAGCGTCTGATCGGGTCCAGATGAAAACTGCCAGGCATATCTGATCGGAGATTAGAAAAAGTAGGGAAACTATGCAAAAGTTGTGCTTAAATTAGGAATAACCACAAAAAGAAAATATCCCTCTTTACCATGCCATAAAAATTATAATTGTATAAATAAATACCTATTTAAATAGATAATTACAGAGATTAATTGTGCAGATATTATAACTCAAATGGTGTAACAGATAGTGTCCAAAGATAGTTCCCAAGACCAAGGAAAATCCCCTTGAATGTGCAGAATACATTTCTTCCTTCTTCAAAATAATTAGTGCCAATAGTATCAGCAATCACCAAATCACCAAATGCCGAGATGTGGGCTTACCAGAACATGACCCTCTTATTCATAGCAGTCATTAAAAGCTCTATCAGAATACACAGGCATCAATGACAGACTCCACACACGTCCCAGAGTCTTCCATAAGAACTGCTCATTGAACAACTTAATTGGATCTCCCAGCGGCACAAATTCATGCAGAAACAAACATACAAATGCTCTTCATAGTGTAGAATATCAACCAAGCCTGCAAGTAGCATGCACTTCCGGTTCACTTCCAACACACAATGATGTTTGGGCGGAGCCTCCTAATGACATCATTGCATATTGAACGTGAACTGGAAGTGCACACTATTTTCCTGCTTGGTGACTCTGTTTTAATGCACATTGTTTTATCTATATGAGGGTATTTTTAAATTATATACATTTATTGGATGATATGGTCATGAAAGGTCATGAAAAGAAAACAGGATGCTTGTACTTAGAGTATAACCTGTTCCTTGGAGATTATTAAGGGACAAAGGTCTCAGACCCTCCGTGTTTGTGATAACTCCCAGTGTTGATTTTCCTTTTTGTTTGCCAGTGTCCAATTCTTCATGCAGGGAACAGTATAACCAAGAATAACTTAATCCTGTGTCCCTTAATGAACTTCAAGAAACAGATTTTATGGAAAGTACAAAATCCTGTTTTACTGATTTTTTTTCAGGAGTATAAAACTGAAGGGCTGCATATACTGGAATGGGAAAATATGTTTGAAATAAAATCTCTTTAAAGCCTGAAAGATCTGACTGTGGGACTTTTTTCATAAACAATGGAAGACATTCCCAGCAGCAGTTTGAAATAAAAAGAAAACTAGCAGAAGGAAATGTCTAACTTATTTTCACTCAAATACTGTATAACATGTTTGATAAAAGTAAAGTAATTGGATTAATTTCTCCCTAGATGGGATAACACAGTTCATAATTCTATATAACCTCTTTATACTTTTCTGGAAGGGATCACTTTCTTCCACTTAATCCATACTTTATTTAACCTATCGTATCTGGATTGAAAATGACGGTTTTAGTGGAAATATTTTCTTAATATATATTTTTTATTGGTCTTAAAGGTTTCATCAGTTAGGCAATAATACACAGATGTTGCATGTTTCAACTGTAAAAAAATCCAAAATTCCTGGCTTTAGGGACAGTACATTCTATTTTCAGTTGAGAAGAAGTTTTATATAGTTGATGCACTTATTTTATTTCATATTTAGCCCAGACTTCATCAAATATTTGCAGCTTTAATTTATTTCCGAGTCTCAAGGGAACCAACTTTCTCAGCCTATAAAACCATGGTGGTGCACGTTAAAGAAAGACACGACTACTTTTTTTTTAAATGATAATGCCTAAACTCATTTAACCCCTGAGAAGAATTATTATAACGCTTTTCATTCTGTGTAATAAATGGATGTGCTCCTGTTTTTCTTAAATGAATGAACACATAGTAAGGAAATATAGGTGGAATATTATATCTGACAACCGTTGAATTGTGGTAATGCCAGCCAAATCCAGTTTTTGATTTAAGGTGGAGACTAAGGTGGAAATGGATTGTACGGTTACCTATCCATAACAGCTTGTATTACTTAACATTCGGCTTACATCATTCAAATAGATTGTATCAGCAATAACTACTTTACCTCCTTCTCATCTGCTAACCATAATAATGTTCTTTCTAACTTTCAAATATCTTATTGCTCCTGTGGTGTTTAAATGACTGCCATATTAATATTCAAATTATATTGCCTCAGCTCATGAGACTTAAAAGTATAACTATAAAAGTATAACTGAAGGCAAAACATTTTTTTTTAGATTTGGATAAAGTGGTAAAGGTTTAAAATCTCTGTCAGGCTTGCTGTCTGTGCCCCCATTAGAGAGATTTACCAACGTCACCAGGAATGAAAAAAATCTGAGTTGCCACAAAAAAGATTGGAAGATTGACTATTTCTAATTGTTCTGATCATTGATGTCACTTGGAATGAAAGTTAGGGTAAAACCAAAATTTTGAGTTGCCACCAGAACAGAATAGAAGGGACATCTAATTTGTACCCTGGTTCCTGTGACAGCTGTCTAAGAGGGGATTTCCCCCACATCAGAAAGATAGCCTCTCATTTCCTGTTAAGTTTACAGGACAAGAGGTGAAGGGATATCTCCCAAATAGACACAGATGGCAAAATAAAAAATGACAGCAGTTGTAAGCCTCTTCTACTCTATCCAATAGTAAAAAATGTAAGCTTTAGAACTAGCTAAATTGTTAATATAGCTATTATTATCATTTGCCTCTGAGAGTTATGGGAAGTGATTCAATCTCACCACACAATGCCAAATGTTATGATTTTTCTTATGAATTTCCCCCGGTTGTTTTAAAAGTAGAAAAAATTAATAGGTCAAGTTTTTTTATATATTGATTGTGGTCAGGAGAAAAAACATATGTTCTTTTTTTGTCAGGGTAATAGTAAGTACTGAAAAAAATATAAATACCAGCACCAGGGCCGGATTAACATAGGGGCTATTGGAGCTGCAGCTCCAAGCCCCTACCTCAAGATAGGCCCATGCCAGTGAGTCATTAATGCTGTTTAAGTGATGTAAATCGCGGACGGCAGGCGCTATTGTTATGTTAATGACGGGAGGCAGGCGATGTTGTTATGTAAATCACAGGCATCATGTGCTATTGTTATGTATATTATGGGCGGCCGGCAGGCGCTATTGCTATGTGAATCGCGGGTGAACCATAACACACCCCCACTGGTGTGAACGGACCCCAAGTGCTTGCAGCTATGTCAAAAACAAAGTAGCTCATTCCTAAATGAATTCATTATCTTTATAGTGAGTGTAAGGCAGGCCAGACATTACTCTTTTTTTTTTCATCCAACCAGCGTGTTGAATGAAAAAAAAAATTAATTCCACCATCCCCACAATCATGCCTGCTGAGCTTTTATATTCTACTGGTATAACAGTTTAAATTTGCTGTCCCCTCAAAATAACTCAACACACAGCCATTAATGTCTAAACCGCTGTCAACAAAAGTGAGTACACCCCTAATTTAAAATGTCCAAATTGGGCCTAAAGTGCCAATAATTTGTGTGGCCACCATTATCTTCCAGCACTGCCTTAAACCTCTTGGGCATGGAGTTCACCAGAGCTTCACAGGTTGTCACTGGAGTACTCTTTCACTCCTCCATGACAAAATCTCGGAGCTGGTGGATGTTAGAGACCTTGCGCTCCTCCACCTTCCATTTGGGGATGCCCAACAGATGCTCAATAAGGTTTAGGTCTGGAGACATGCTTGGCCAGTCCGTCACCTTTACTCTCAGCTTCTTTAGCAATCAGTGGTCGTCTTGGAGGTGTGTTTGGGATCGTTATCATGTTGGAATACTGCCCTGCGGCCCAGTCTCCAAAGGGAGGGGATCATGCTCTGCTTCAGTATGTCACAGTACATGTTGGCATTCATGGTTCCCTCAATGAAATGTAGCTCCCCAGTGCCAGCAGCACTCATGCAGCCCCAGACCATGACACTACCACCAACATGTTTGACTGTAGGCAAGACACACTTGTCTTTGTACTCCTCACCTGTTTGCCGCCACACACGCTTGACACCATCTGAACCAAATAAGTTTATCTTGGTCTCATCAGATCACAGGACATGGTTCCAGTAATCCATGTCCTTAGTCTGCTTGTCTTCAGCAAACTGTTTACGCGCTTTCTTGTGCATCATCTTTAGAAGAGGCTTCCTTCTGGCATGACAGCCATGCAGACCAATTTGATGCAGTGTGCAGCGTATCGTCTGAGCACTGACAGGCTGCCCCCCCACCCTTTCTACCTTTGCAGCAATGCTGGCAACACTCATACATCTATTCCCCAAAGACAGCCTCTGGATATGACGCTGAGCACGTTCCCTCAACTTCTTTGGTCGACCATGGCGAGGTATGTTCTGAGTGGAACCTGTCCTGTTAAACGGCTGTATGGTCTTGGCCACTGTGCTGCAGCTAAGTTTTAGGGTCTTGGCTAGAGTTGAGCGAACACCTGGAAGTTCGGGTTCTGCTGGTCCGTCCGAACTTCGTGACAAAGTCCGGGTCCGGGTCCGGACGGAACCCGAACGATCGCACGGACAACGAACCCCATTGAAATCAATGGGGACCCGAACTTTTAGGCACAAAAATGGCTGTAGGAAAGTCCTGGAAAGCCCCAGAGGGCTGCAAAAGGAAGTAAAATGGGGGTAAGGGTAGGGCAAGTGCCCTACAAAAAAATGGGGACAGGGAAATAACTGTAAATATTTTTTAAAAAATAAAAACATAAAAAAAGCAAAAATGGAGGTGAATGTGGATCATCTTCAAACTGTGTCTGAAAAGTATTAATTAACGGTAGAAGCCATATAACTGTTCTAAAATCATCTTCAAACTAGGGCAAGTGCCCTACAAATAAATGGGGATAGGGAAAATAAATTA
>BLSH010335835.1:206628-219017 GCA_018402905.1 Glandirana rugosa
ATGTGTCATTAGTCACGTAAAAATATCGTGACTAGCGACATATTTACGGTTAACAGGGTTTTTTCAAATTTTTACGCGGTACTGCGATATTGTGCCGGACATGTTGGACCATTTTTAAACTTTTTTGGGACAATTGGCATTTATACAGCGATCAGTGCTATAAAAATGCACTGATTACTGTGTAAATACCATTGGCAGTGAAGGGGTTAACATGGAGGGGGAGATCTAGGGGTTAATTGTGTTCCCTAGGCGTGTTCTAACTGTGGGGGGGCTGGGCTGTTATGGGCATAAGACATCTAACTGATCCCAGTGACCAGTAGATCTCCTATGCCCGCACTGACACAGCGGGGAACCACCGTGTTTACATCGGTGGTTCCCCAATCTTTAGCTGTGGCAGCTCATCACGGCTCGCCGGCAGACATCGGGTCCGCCCGAGCCGCGGGCACACTCCTCCGGAGTACGGCGGGCAGGCGCGCGTGCCCCCTAGCGGCCACTCTGCAAATCGCCTTTATGTACGGCGATTCGCGGGACGCATCCACACTGCTGCCGTAAATATATGGTAGGCAGTGTGGAAGTGGTTAAAAAAAATCGGATCATTTTTATTGCTATCACAAGGAATGTAAACATACTCTTTATGGAGGGATGGGGGGGCACCCAGTGACGTAACTGAGTGAACCAGCCCCCTTCTGACGTCATGCTATGTCAGAGGGGGTGGGTCACCCATTTACATCATCGGGTGCCCCGCCCCTTCTTATAAAAGAACTGTCATTGTGAAGATCGGCCATTCTGGGAGTCGCACAGGGGCCAGGCTGCAGCAGCGGGGAGAGTGGCGCCGGTGAAAGAAGAAGAAGATGAAGATTGAAGACATAGAGAGGAAGCAAGAAGACTAAAAGAAAAAGCAGAAGACCAGAAGAAGGGCCGTTCCAGGAGAAGATGGAGGAAGAAAGAAGAAAAGAGCTATTTTACACAATAAAGGACTGGTAAAAACTGCCTCTTGTTTTTTGTAACACTACACTCCTTTTTTGGTGAATGGGTAGGGGTACAATGTACCCCATACCTATTCACATGGGGGGGTGGGATCTGGGGACCCACTTATTAAAGGGAGCTTGTAGATTCTGATAAGCCCCCGCCCGCAGATCCCCACAAGCACCGGCCAGGCTTGTGGGGAAGAGCCTCTTATCCCCATCATAATGCATACATGCAACATGCACCCATACTCCCCATGTTGAGGGCATGTAGCCTGGTACAGTTCAGGAGGAGGGGCACCCGCCTGTCCCCCCCATCCTAACCGGCCAGGGCTACATGCTCGGATAAGGGTCTAGTTTGGATTGTAGGGGGAACCCCACGTCAGTTTTTTTAAAATTTGGCGCGGGGTTCCCCTTAATATCCAAACCAGACCCGAAGAGCCTGGTTTGGACTGGGGGGGGGGGCACGCACTTTTTTTCAGTGATTTTTTGTATATTGCTGGGAACCAGCAATACATTACAGCCGCAGTTTTAAATGACAGTTTTTCCCATGGAAATGTCATTTTGCTCTGACTATGTTCTACACCTCACAGAGATGCACCCTTTTACACACAGACTAAGGACACCCCCCAGGCACAATATGTAATGGAATTTTTCTTTTTTTTTTCACTTTAAACATTATTAAAATCACTGCTCCTGAAAAAACGATCGATTTTACAACTTTTTTTCATTGATACATGTCCCCTAGGGCAGGACCCAGGTCCCTATACACTTTTTAGGGCAATAGCATTGCATATAAGCCTTTAAAATTAGCACTTTTGATTTTTCATGTTCGGGTCCCATAGACTTTAATGGTGTTTGAATGTTTGCCCAACCTTTTTGTCTGTTCGCATGTTCTGGTGCAAACCGAACCGGGGGGTGTTCGGCTCATCCCTAGTGGTAACATTGACAAGTTCCCATAATCAAAACACCTCCCTCCAACCCCATTTTCATTACAGTCCACCCCCTCTCCTAGTCACAGTGACTTCCTGCTACCATAAATCCCCCCATACCAACTCACCTTCTCTACACAGTTACGGCATCTCTTACCCACCTCTTGCTGGTCACTGTGCCTCTCTACCAACTACTTTACTTTACCAATCACAGCACATGTGAATGCAAACCTCTCCTTGTCCTTATGCTACCTCCAGTCTATTCATCTTTTACCTTTTACAGAACTTTCCTCCTATCCATCTTCCCCCGCCCTGTTTCATTACACTGCCTTTGTGCCATGCATCTCTCACCCTCCAGGTCCCATTGCCTACCTTGCACCTCATACACCCCACCTTACGCACACCAACACCCACTTGCCAATCCTTCCCCTTTCTCTATGGTGTGTGTGTGTGTGTGTAGGGGGGTGCAGCTTGGTATCTTTGCCTTGGCCACTGGATGGCATTGTCCCAGCACTGGTGGCAGGTGGCATTGATATGTAAATCGTGGGGCATATTCATAGGTGTATCAACAACAAACATGCCCTGCCTACCACTGTCACTGAGCCTGCCATCAGTCTGTACTGAAAAGGTGAGCAGATGGGGAAGGGGAATGTCCAGAGGTAACAGAGAAAGGATTACACTTTGGAGTGTTAGCTCTCTATTCTCAGTGTACATAAAATCATAAGTAATGTCAGCGTTTCATTTTAAAATAACGATTGTGCTGAGGTTTGTATATGTCCCTGAGACTCTGGCTTGAAAGTTGGCAATTTCAGTATATTTTATATACTGAGTACAAGAAGGCTTTTGTTTTGTTTAACTATGCCCCTTTAAGCTCCTCCCACTCTTACCCCATTGTGGACCCACCCACGGTTTGCCATGGCACGCTACAAGAGCCACATTACTACTTTATTTAAGCTACCCAGAGGCACCTCTCTTTCAGCCCCCCTCTCTCATCCACCCTTACCCCATCTGTATTTAATTTAATTTGTTTCAATAATTTATTTATTTTAACAAAAATTGTTTGTGTTTTCATTTTATTTATTCCTAAAAAGGTCCACCAAAATCCTCAGCACCAGGCCCATGATGCTCTTAATCTGGTCCTGACCAGCACTAAAGAAATGTATAAAACTACAAAAGACCCAAAGGGCATATATGCCTCACAAATTTACCCAATAGTCCTAATGTCCATAATATAGTGGACTTTCAAATTATCAATGTTCCTAGTTTAATGTAAATTTGTCTTCCAATCACTTGATATCACCTTCGGGTAATGAAACCCATTGAAAATGGACTCTTACCAAATCGTAAGACCCCTATGAATCAATGGGTCATATCAAGCCTGATGTCATTATAATTATGGCCAGCAGATATCTCCTCTTTTTCCACATCCAAAATTCAGATTTTGCTCTGTCCCTGAATTCCTATGAGAAGTATCATAAAAAGATTACACCAATAGTCCATTGTTATTTGTAACAAGATAACAAACATAAAATTATGCTTACATAGATCACTAAGTGCAATAGCCAGTGACATATACAGTATCTCACAAAAGTGAGTACACCCCTCACATTTTTGTAAATATTTTATTATATCTTTTCATGTGACAACACTGAAGAAATTACACTTTGCTGCAATGTTAAGTAGTCAGTGTACAGCTTGTATAACAGTGTAAATTTGCTATCCCCTCAAAATAACTCAGCACGCAGCCATTCATTTCTAAACCGTTGGCAACAAAAGTGAGTACACCCCTACATGAAAATGTCCAAATTGGGCCCATTAGCCATTTTCCCTCCCTGGTGTAAAGTGATTCGTTAGTGTTACAAGGTCTCAGGTGCGAATAGGGAGCAGGGGTGTTAAATTTGGTGTTATCGCTCTCACTCTCTCATACTGGTCACTAGAAGTTCAACATGGCACCTCATGGCAAAGAACTCTCTGAGAATCTGAAAAAAAAAGAATTGTTGCTCTACATAAAGATGGCCTAGGCTATAAGAATATTGCCAAGACCCTGAAACTGAGATGCAGCATGGTGGCAAAGACCATACAGTGGTTTAACAGGAAAGGTTTCACTCAGAACAGGCCTCGCCATGTTTGACCAAAGAAGTTGAGTGCACGTGCTCAGCCTCATATCCAGAGGTTGTCTTTAGGAAATAGACATTTGAGTGCTGCCAGCATTGCTGCAGAGGTTGAAGGGGTGGAGGGTCAGCCTGTCAGTGCTCAGACCACACGCCTCACACTGCATCAAATTGGTCTGCATGGCTATTGTCCCAGAAGGAAGCCTCTTCTAAAGATGATGCACAAGAAAGCCCGCAAACGGGATAATAAAATGAAAACACAAAGAATTTTTGTTAAAATCAATAAATTAGAGATTCACCAATACCGGTATCGGAGCCGATACTCAGCCTTTTTGCGAGTATCGGTACTTGCGAAAATTGGCCGATACCAGAAGTGGGCGGAAGTGATGTCAGTGGTGTCGGGAGCAGATAAATATTTCCGGCCCTCCATTTTGCGGTGAGTGCTGATACATGATGCATGTCTCCAGGCTGTCTGTTAATGGCAATTGGCGCAGTTACACCATGTCCCGCATGGCGATCGGTGAGTGAGTGCTGCGTTGATGTCTCCTCTCCTGTCTTTGCTGCCAGTGAGTGTTACCTTACCTGTACATGTCCCACACCCCAGCAAGCATGTCTCTCTCAGCTTAAATGGTGGCCAGTGAGTGCTACCTGTACATGTCCCACAACCACAGCATGTCTCTCTCTGCTTACATGGAGGCCAGTGAGTGTTACCTGTACGCATCCCACACCCACAGCATGTCTCTCTCTACTTACATGGAGGCCATTGAGTTACCTGTTACTTGTCCCACACCACAGCATGTCTCTCTCTGCTTACATGGAGGACAGTGACTGTGTTAACTGTTACATGTCCCACACCATAGCATGTCTCTCTCTGCTTACATGGAGGCCAGTGAGTGTTACCTTTACATGTCCCACATCCACTGCAAGGGCATGTCTCTCTGCTTACATGGCAGCCACTGAGCGGTGTACTTTACATGTCCCAGGTACCCACATGTCTATGTCTTTTTGAGTTTTTGACAGTCAGAATGATACTGTTCTAGTGTTCTTGCTCCTCCTCAAGCCCAAACTACAGAACTGTATTGCACTTGGTTGGTTGTGAACTTGTTGTGATGTTTACATGTCATTGACATTATAATTTAACATGTTCTGTGCAATTTGTGCTTTCAAAACATTTTGACAAGCAAATAAAAACATTGTTTCATAATGTCTTTTGGAGTTACAATTCTTCATATCATAAAGAAAACTATGATGTTTACATTGGCGGTTCCCCGTTCTGGCTCTCTGGAAGGAGATCGCGGGTCTCCGGTGGACATCGGGTCCGCCCGACCCGCAGGCACGCTCCCGCAGCATGCAGCGGCACGTGCACGCTCCGCTCACGCCCGCGGGAGTGCGCCCAGCACGAGCCAAATGGGAGGACGTCTATAGAGCCGCGCTGTAGCCGTCATTCGGCTATGGCGCGGATGCGAGGTGGTTAAGCAACAGACAGTATGGATTCATGAAAGACAGAAGTTGTCAAACAAACCTGATTTCTTTTTATGAGGAAGTAAGTAAAACCTTGGACAGAGGGGTGGTTGTGGACGTGGTATACTTGGATTTTGCAAAAGCGTTTGACACAGTTCCTTACACACGGACACGGCTAATGTGTAAGGTAAAGTCTACAGGATTGGAAAGATCAGTTTGTAAATGGATAGAAAACTGGCTAAAAGACCGAATTCAAAGAGTCATGGTTAATGATTCTTACTCTGAATGGTCTATGGTTATCAGTGGTGTACCCCAATGTTCAGTGTTGGGACTAGGGTTGCCACCTGTCACCCGGACAGTACGGGTTTAGAGTGATTTGGAATCATGTGCCCGGGTCTCCTTCCTCCTCTCTCCCGGACACATGATCCAGCCTATACTCTGGCTCTGAGTTCTATCTGCTCAGCTGGTGGCTGGGAAGGAACATGAGTAGTTAATGTTATCACTCAGCAGACGTTTTTATCTTTATTCTGCCATTCTGCCAATCTTATCTGAGTCCCGACTTCCACTTCTATAGCGATCAGCTGGCAGGGACTATTTAATGATTTTCGGGCTCAGGCGGAGTAATCCTTGTCTTGTGCCGTGGTTCCCTTGTGCTGCGGTTCCCGGCAATTACATTGCCCAGCTGATCCCTATAGAAGTGGAAGCCGGGACTCAGATAAGATTGTCAGAATGGCTGAATAAAGATAAGGACTTGTGCCTGAGTGATTATATTTACTCCTCATGTTCCTTCCTGGCCCCCAGCTGAGCATATAAAGCCACAGTCCAGTCTGGATCTCCACAGGAGGTAAGCGCTTGAGTCCAGGGGGTTAAATAGTCCTTTCCCTTCCCCTGGCCCCCAGCTGAGCAGAAGTTTTTTGTAATTGCTGCAGACAAGAGCTTTGCTCAGCCTAGGTTCACACTGTAGCGATGTGGGAAGCGGTGCGATTCCAGCGCCGGTTCCCGAATGGCACCTCTCCTGCAGGCAGGTCACACTGCCCTCTGTGAACTGCTGCGGGTGTCATTACAAAGTTAACTACACAGTTCACAGATCGCAGTGCAAACTGTGAATTTGTACAGGAATTGGATCGCATGAGTGAAAACAGCCCATGCGATCCGATTCCAGTGCAGGAAAAAAAACAAGTCCCTGCACCTTTTCTGTGCAAATCCAATGCGAGGTCAGCCATAAAAGCGTATGGCTGAACTCACATTGCTCAGACATCGCATGCGATCGGCACCTGCGGTGCGGCTGCAAATCACATGTGATGTCTGAGATCGCACAAGTCTGAACCTAGGCTCAGCAATGGTCCTGTTCCTGTCCCCAGTTCCCTGATGATTTCTCAGAATATACTGCAATGGGTGAACAGCCTTAGGGCTCATTTACACATATGGTGCCCTCTGAAGAGCAATCCATGTTTGGATCACTCTTCAGAGGGAATTTAACAGGCAGTGAGGAGGTTTTATATCACCTCCTCACCACCTGTTTAAACCCCACTGCGGCGCCCCGCAACTGAATGCATTGCACACGGATGCAGGAAGCCCTCATTCACTTAGATGGGCCATGTTCAGCAGGCATTGCCGCACTGTGATGCAAAGCATTTTGGCTATTGCATGTGTACATTCCCCCTCTGCTGCCTTTGCAGCTTAAGAGGAACAGTTGGGTAGCAGTAAAAACACAGCTCAACCTCAAATTTTTACTGTCCCCCAACCATAAGTGTAAATGAAGTAGCAGGGCACTCTGAAGAGTGATTCACAGTGAATCATTTTTTTTAGACGTATTTGACAGGTGGTGAAGAAGCGTTGTTTTCTCCTTACCACTTGTTTTTAACTCCTAAAATCCCATACCACTGTGCTGTAGCCATGTGCAGCCCAATTGAGTTGAATGGGTTGAGTTGTTAAGCAAGCGCAGTGCAGTGCACTAATGGGCTCTTTCACACTGGCTTTCTGTCCGGTGGGCTCTGTTTTGTTCAGGGATCGATCTGTTGATCCCCACTGAGCAGGCGGGTGACAGGCCCGTCTCCACTCACTGTGCAGAGACCTGTCAGAGCCACGCTCTCCTCTTTGGGGAGATCAGATGAAAACAGACCACCTGTCCATTTTCATCTGATCCCATCCGATTCAATCCGATCCACTAGACATGGAAAATAGGACCTCCATCCGTCTGGATTTCACGGATAGGATCGGATAGCAGCGGGTGTCAGTGGACATGTCAACGTTGACATCTGCCACTCCATAGAGGTGAATGGAGCGTCTGATCAGGTCCACCTGAAAAACTGTCAGGCTGACCTGATCAGAGACCCCATCTGAAAGGGCCCTTGGACCCCTTTCACACTGGGGCGCTTTACAGGCACTATTGCGCTAAAAATAGCGCCTGTAAAGTGTCTCCCCATTAAACCCAGTGTGTCCTTTCACAATGGGGCAGCTCAGGGCGGTGCGCCTACGGGAGTAAAATTAAACTCCTGCAAGCATGAATTTTCAGGAATGTGGGGAGCGGTGTATACAACACTCCTCTACCGCCCCTGCCATTGGATTGAATGGGCAGCACTCCCAAAGCGGCTGTACACCGCTCCGGGAGCGTAGAGCGCCAGCACTTTTAACCCCTGTTTAACCCCTTGTGAGGGGTTTAAAAGTGCCGTGCTGCCGCCCGAATAGCGACGCCATAGCGCTGCTATTACAGCGGTAGATAACCGCTAAATTGGCGGCAGTTTACCGCTGACGAGCGTGTGGTCCCAGTGTGAAAGGGGCCTTAGTGTTTGGGTTTGGCTTGAAGAAAAGGTGGCAACCCTAGTTGGGACCCTTACTTTTCAATATATTTATAAATGATATATGGTCTGGGATTAAAAGTACCATTTCAGTGTTTGCAGATGACACCAAGCTATGCAGTGGAATAACGTCCTTACAGGATGTCTCCAACTTATATGCAGACCTCAATGCACTGTTTAATTGGGCGACTATGTGGCAAATGAGGTTTAATGTTGATAAATGTAAAGTTATGCATTTTGGGGGCTAAGAATATGCATGCATCATACATACTAGGGGGAGTACAACTGGGGCAATCCATAGTGGAGAAGGATCTGGGGGTTTGGTAGATCATAAGCTTAATCACTTGCTTACTGGGCACTTACCCCCCCCCCCCCTTCCCGCCCAGACCAATTTTAGGCTTACAGTGCTGTCGCATTTTGAATGACAATTGCGCGGTCATGCGACGTTGTACCCAAACAAATTTTTTATCTTTTTTTTCCCCACAAATAGAGTTTCTTTTGGTTGCATTTGATCACTTCTGCGTTTTTTTATTTTTTGCACTATAAACAAACAAAGAGCGACGATTTTGAAAAAAGAACAATATTTTTTACTTTTTGCTATAATAAATATCCAAAAAAAAAAAAATTATTCATTGGGTTTGGCCGATATATATTCTTCTACATATTTTTGGTAAAAAAAAATAGTAATCTGCGTTTATTGATTGGTTTGTGCAAAAGTTATTGCGTCTACAAACTATGGGAATTGATTTATGGCGTTTTTATTTTTTTTTATTTTTTACTAGTAATGGCGGCGAGCTGCGATTTTTATCGGGACCTTGATATTGGGGCGGACATGTCGGACATTTTTGACACTTTTTTGGGACCAATGACATTTATACAGCGATCAGAAATTTAAATGTCCACTGATTACTGTATAAATGTCATTGGCAGGGAAGGGGTGAACTGTGTTCCCTGCGAGTGTTCTAACTATGTGGGGGTGGGGCTGGCCGGGACATCGCAGTGTTTACAACAGCGGTTCCCTGTTCTGCAGCTCTGACAGGCGATCGTGGGTCACGAGCGGACATCGAGTCCACCCGACCCGCGGGCACGCCCACGCAGCAGGTGGCGGCTGCGCGCACCTCCGCCACCAGTGAGTGCGCACCAGGAGCGTGCACAAGGGTGGACGTCCATGGACGTCCACCCGGCGTCTTTCGGCGTCTTTTTGCCTTCTTCTGGATCAACTGTGGGTGAAGGATTGTATATTGGATTGTATGGTTATATATAGAGTTGAGCGAACCCGGACTGTAAAGTTCGGGTTCGTACCGGACTTTGGGGTGTCCGTGCCTTGAACCCAAACCCGGACATTTGAGAAAAAGTGCGGGTTCGGTATTCGGGTATTTTTCGCACCTTTTATATAGCTGCAGGGCAGCCAATCAACAAGCGTTTCACTCGTTTGCCCTTAGAAGCCATCACAGCCATGCCTACTAATGGCATGGCTGTGATTGGCCAGTGCATCATGTGACCCAGACTATTTTTGGCACCTGTTGAAGAGTTGCAGGGCAGCCAATCAACAAGCGTTTCACTCGTTTGCCCTTAGAAGCCATCACATTGGCTAGTGCATCATGTGACCCAGCCTCTATATTAACTGGAGTCATGTAGTGCCGCGTGCCACATGCTCTCAGGCTAGTGTAGGGAGAGGATGATACCGCTGCTGTGAGGGATAGATTACCGTTCTAAATGTCAGACTGAAGACCACCTATTCTGGGAGATGGCACGGCTGCGGCAGTGGGAGAGGGGGCGGTGAAGACTGAAGGCGAAGAGAGAAAGGAAGAAGAGTGAAAAAAGAAGCAGAAGACCAGAAGAAGGACAGGGTCAGGAGAAGATGGAGGAAGAAAGAAGAAGAGATATTTTACACAATAAAGGACTTGTCAAAAACTGCCTCTTGTTTTTTGTACCACTTTACTCCTTTTTTGGTGAATGGGTACAATGTACTCCATACCTATTCACATGGGGGGTCGGGATCTGGGGGCCCCCTTTATCAAAGGGGGCTTCCAGATTCCAATAAGCCCCCTGCCCACAGACCTCTATAACCACCAGCAAGAGTTGTGGGGATGAGGCTCTTCTCCCCATCAACATGGGGACAAGGTGTTTTGGGGGTGACCTCAAAGCATCCTCCCCATGTTGAGGGCATGTAGCCTGGTATGGTTTGGAAGGGGAGGGGCGCTCGCTCATCCCCATCCTCTCCTGCCATGGCAGGGCTGTGTGCTCGGATAAGGGCCTGGTTTGGATTTTGTGGGGGACCCCACGCCATTTTTTTAAAAATTTGGCACGGGGTTCCCCTTAAAATCCATACCAGACCTGAAGGGTCTGGTTTGCATTTTGGGGGGACCCCATGTAATGTTTTAAAAATTTTGGCACAGGGTTCCCCTTACATCCATACCAGACCTGAAGGGCCTGGTACGGACTTTGGGGGGACCCCACGTCTTTTTTTTTTTTTAATTGTGGGGCAGGGTTTCCCTTAAAATCCATACCAGACCTGAAGGGTCTGTTACGGCCTTTGGGGGGAATGCATTTTTTTTTTAAACTTTGGTGCAGGCTCTGCTGTTGTAAATTATTTTAAAAATTGTGATGGCATGCCCCTGTAAACCAGGTGCAGAAAAATTGGGCCTTGTGTGTTGGCGGTGCCAGAACATTGTAACCCCTTGCAGTTACTCTTGTTGGGCACAGGAATGGGCCCTGCTGTTGTAAATTAGTTTAAAAATTGTGATGACATGCCCCAGTCAAACATGTGCTGAATAATTGGGCCTTGGGTGTTGGCAGTGCCAGAACACTTGCAGAACACTTGCAGTTACTCTTGTTGGGAGAAGGAAAGGGGCCCTGCTGTTGTAAATTAGTTTAAAAATTGTGATGGCGGAGAGCGCATGCGCGGGAGTTCCAAGATGGACGCTTGAGCCCGGAGCTCCGCGCCACCCCGGCTGTCCGGCGCCTTTGATGCTAGCAAGAGCCCGCTGCCCCAGCTCCGCTACACTCAGGGGGACTCCTGATTACTTGGTGACCCCCCCGGATGCAGAACCCGTCAGCCAGGAGGGACCTGAGGCCTCTTTTTTCGGAGGTAACCGCGGCTGGGTGTACCAAGATGGCCGCAGCGGCCTCTCCATGCGTCCAGCCTGCGGAGATGCCACTGGAACCCCGCCGGGTTCTTACTCCAGCCTCTCTCCCTTATCCTCCCACAGCTCAGGAGACCCTACAAGCACCTGCCCCTCACTCTCCAGCCTCCACTGAATCCCTGCTGGCGCAAGCAATGGGAAGCTGCGGCCTACCTGCCATGGGGCCCTCCCCAGCCCCCTCACGCCTATCCCTCACCCCCAGCACTCCAGGCTACGACACCTCTCTTCCCCCCCAGGACTTGTTCCAGAGGTTCTCTGACTTATTAGAGAGAGGCCTTGCCCAGACGGCCGCTAAAATAACTGGAGACATCAAGGTGGACTTTCAATGCTTAGGGGATAGAATGGGTGCCATTGAAAACAAACTGGACATAACAGTCTCTAGAGCTAACCAGAACACGGCCCAGATTCAACTCTTGCAAGACCAGCTTGAGACTGCAATTGCCAGAATTGATGACCTTGAGAATAGGTCCAGAAAACAAAACCTTAGAATCAGAGGTTTGCCTGAGAGCTTCACTGACACCACCGAAGCAGTGCACAACCTATTTTAAAGCCTTCTACCCAACATTTCCCAACAGCGCCTAGAACTGGATAGGGCCCACAGAGCCCTTGGCCCCCCGAGGAAGGATGGAAAACCGAGAGACATTATTGTCAAGCCTCACTTCTTCTCAGTTAAAGAAGAAATAATGAAACTAGCCCGGGCCCAACCACAACTTCAATGCATGGGCCATCCGATTCAAGTTTTTGCAGACTTATCCCCTATGACAATTCAGCGCAGAAGAAACCTCAAGCCCCTTCTCACAGCCTTGGCTCAAAAGGGAGTAAAATACTGGTGGACTTTCCCCTTCGGGGTCAAATTCGCTCTCAAAGGTCACACCTATGCTTTCTCCAGTTTCCCGGAAGGCGAAAAAATCCTGCTTGACCTTAAAATTATCTCCCAGGAAATGGCCATGGACTTTTCCAACTCATCCAATGCATC
>BLSH010335835.1:231218-241806 GCA_018402905.1 Glandirana rugosa
AACACCCCCCCCCCCCCCCCCGGTTCGGTTCGCACCAGAACATGCGAACAGGCAAAAAATTTGTGCGAACATTTGAACACCATTAAAGTCTATGGGACCCGAACATGAAAAAGCAAAAGTGTTCATTTTAAAGGTTTATATGCAAGTTATTGCCCTAAAAAGTGTATGGGGACCCAAGTCCTGCCCTAGGGGACATGTATCAATGCAAAAAAAAGTTTTTAAATCAATTGTTTTTTCGGGAGCAGTGATTTAATAATGCTTAAAGTGAAACAATAAAAATGAAATATTCCTTTAAATAATGTGCCAGGGGGGGATCCCTTAGTCTGCCTGTAAATGGGCGCACCTCTGTGATGTTTAGAACATAGCCAGAGCAAAATGACAAAATTGTCATTTATTATCGCGGCTCTAATGTATTGCCGGCTCCCGGCAATATACAGAAAAATCACCGAAAAAAATTGCGTAGGGTCCCCCCCAGTCCAAACCAGGCCTTTAGGGTCTTTTAAGGGGAACCCCGCGGCAAAATGTAAAAAAAATTGACGTGGGATCCCCCCTAAAATCCAAGCCAGACCCTTATCCAAGCATGCAGCCTGGCCGGCCAGGATGGGGGGGGGAGCAACCGTACTAGGCTACATGCCCTCAACGTGGGGATTATGGGTGCTTTGGGGCAGGGGGGCTCTGCGCCGCCCACCCCAAAGCACCTTGTCCCTATGTTGATGGGGACAAGAGCCTCTTCCCCACAACCCTGGGCTGTGGTTGTGGGGTGTGCGGGTGGGGGGCTTATCGGAATCTGGAATCCCCCTATAATAAGGGGGCCCCCAGATTCCGACCCCCCCCCATGTAAATTAGTATCTGGTACATTGTACCCCTACTACTTCACCAAAGTGTCAAAAAAGAAAAAACCCCAGAAGACAATTAGGGACAAGTCCTTTAAATAAAAAATAAAAATAAGTGTCCCCAGTTGTAATCCATCGTCAATCACGGCGAGCGACGGACCCGAAAAAAAATTAAAAAATGCAACAGCTCCTCCTCCACGGGAGGGCTCCCGCCGACTGAGCTCTGTTTGTGACACTTTATTTATATGGCAGGGTGGGGCCACTCGGTGACGTACGTGCATTATCCGCCCCCTCTGACGTCACATGATGTCAGAAGGGGCGCGGTCGCTCACTTACAACGCCGGGTGGCCCGCCCTGCCATATAAATATACTGTCATAACAAACAGTGGGCAGACGGCGGGAGCCCTCCCATGGAGGAGGAGCTGTGCACGCCGTCTGCGTGCAATGCATTACGCGACGACAAAGTCGCTGCGAACGCCCCATAATGTTCTAAATTTGACAAACGGGTGAACGCCCGATGTTCGAGTTGAACTTACGTGGGCCCATCCCTACTCCAGAGGTATATTTTACAATGTTACCACTAGCTTCCTCCAGAGGTATATTTTGCTTAGCAGACTCCTGACTCAAGGAGCTCCTCCTCCAGATTCAGGGCTGTTGATCCCATTTTTTACAGAGAATGCCATCAAAACCATTACCCTCTCCTGCAGTAATTAGTGCTTCTGGTCAGCCTGGACCAGTGGTAGAGCTTGCTGTTGTCCCACCTGCTGTGATATCACTACCTGCACTGTGGCTAAATGGTTCAGTGGGTGTGTGTAGCGGTTTCATTTCTGGAGAGCCAGTGACACTGTGCTGCCAGCTGTCTAAACTGATATCACAACTGCTGTCAGCACACCTTTGTCAGGGAGCTTGCTATCAGTAGACGCCATTAACAAAATGTTTTTGGGCACATTGTTCTCCTCCTTCTAAAATTTAGCAGCACAGTGCAGGGACTGATATTGCAGCAGGCAGCCTGCAGTAGTCATGGGACCCCATACAGAATGACAGGGCCCCTCAGCTCATTACCCTGTGGCTCCCCACTGCTTTGGTTGGCTATGATATATATAGCTATGGCTGGGGGGGAGTTTTGTTAAAACCGGCTGTACATGGATCGAAATTTGGCCAATTCAGCAGTGACTAGGCAAATTTTGATTCATGTACACTGTACAGGCTAGCTTTCTGTACACAAATTGATCTATCGATCATCTTTTGTGCAACCAGCCTGTCGGGTTTTTCCCAAATGACAGTGCCGCCAGCTATAGCAGGCAGCACTGATCACTGTATTCTGATGGCAGGGGAGGCTTCCCACCAGCAGAATATAAAAGCACAGCAGAAGTGATTGTGTGGATAGGGAAATCAGCTATTTTCTTTTTCATTCAACACGCTGGTTGAATGAAAAAAAAAAAAAGAACAATGTCGGGCCTGCTTTACACTCGCTATAAAGATAATCAATTCATTGGGAATGAGGAACCGTGTCTTTAGCACAGCTGCAAGCACTTGGGGTCCATTCACACCAGTGGGCGTGTGTTATGGCCCATTTATTGCGTGCCCTCTGTTGTGTGCATTTGGTAAAATGCTTTGCATTGTTTAATTTTTCCTTTTTTTAAATCTATTCAAAATGAATGAAAGACAATTCATTGCACTTTATGTGCTATTGTGACGTGCATTGTGCTGCAATAAAAATAAAGACATGCTGCATTTTTACACAACACACCACAGCTCATACATGGTGTGAACAGAGCACATACAGAGTAATTGTTTTCTCTCTGTACTTATGGTGAAAAGGTAAAAAAAATATGTACAAAGCTCGCTAATATAGTAAGGGAGGAATGCACTTAAAATTTGCTGGAAGATGTTTAGATGTCATGGTTTTTTTTCTTATATCTTTACTATGGTGATCATTCATTCTTGCTGCTGTCACCTTTTCAGCTAGAAGATGTTTGCACAAAACACATCATTTACTTTGCAGTGTGAGAAAGTAACAACAATCAGCATTTATGGCTCACCATCACGTGCTGTAGAATGCTCTTGCTCATAGAACAGATAGATCTGTTGATGTTGAATGTGTCACTTGCCTGGTGGTGGAGTCTGACTTATGCGGGGGTAACCTCCCTTGCGACCCTGATTCAAGAACCCCTGGTAGAGCAGACAGGTGGTTCAGGAGTGAGGATGGCATGGAGGTTTAGCTGGTCACCGGTGACAACTGAAGTGGTTCCTCCGGTATCGGGCTGTTTCCACCTGGCACTAGAGGGAGCTCCTCCTCTCCCTCTTGTCACAAAAAACAACAAGTATCAGGCGCATCAACAGGTGCATAGAGTCCCCATCCCTATTGTTAACCATCAAAGTCCAGAACAAAGTGCATAATAGTACAATAATGTGGATAAAAAAAGAGAAGAAATCCGGTATATACACCCAGGGCTGCTCTCATGTGAGGGAAAGCCAAAACCGCACCTGTAGACAAGAAACAAAAAGGAGGCGCCTTTAAGTGTAAACCATAAGAAATTTTATTAAAAAGACATCAGCCAATTGGCTACTCACATGACTAAAAAAGGGTATGGCCCATGGAACCAGGAGAATACTCAACCGGTGAAGAGTATGGCATCAATTCCCCGAGACCTAGTAAGCAGCTAGTCATCCGTGCGGATGGGATCGTCAGTGGGGTCGTCCGTTCGTGGAGTCGTTCATGGATGGTAGGAATGATCATCTCCATGCCGGCAGCCAGGGGATTCCAGAACGAGGCTTGGCTGCACTGGTCGCAGCGGGGTGATGTCTTCAATCCGCGGCGCGTTTCAGAGCGTACAGACCGAGAGCTCCATACTGTGAAGGGTCAAATCCCCACCGAGGTGAAGTAGCAGAGAGTCCAGCCCGGTTCTTTGCGATCCTGGGAGTGGGGCCCCCTACTGTCATTTGCCAGAGTTTAACTTCAGACTTTTTGGGGAAAGGATTGGAACATCTGATGATATTCTACCACCTTCCATGTGAGACATGTAGAGATCTTCCTGGAAATGCAGACAACGATAAAACCTGACACGTGTGTTCCTCACAAGACTGAAGAGAATTACAAATCCTTTTGACAGCATTCATTAAAGTGATACCCTGGTGTACAGCCGGTGCTGGAGTACAGACAGGACGTGTCTGAACAAGGTTGAAGGAGAGCAGATGCAAGAAAGTTTGAAAAGAAGTATTATATGTGGAGAAGTGGAGCCTACAGTCTACAGCCTAATAGGAACGGGTCCTGCATTGCCTGTATTGCCATCCTTATTTGACCATCACCAGGAATAAGCCCATTGTGACCCCCAGACTGCAAAGCTGGGGGTCCACTTTTTCTGGTGAGTGGGGCCACAAGAGGGGGCTGTCACTGAGCACCACGGACTGCATATTTGGCACTTGATTTGGAGAACCAAGCACTTTTATATTTATATTTATATTTATGGACTGCACTGGATGGTCACATCCATTATAGTAACCTTGCACAGTACTATATTATTTTGTTTATATTTTGTAGCAACTGGTACTTTATCATACTACTTAGTATTGGTTGGCTGAACAACACTTAGGGTGGCGCAGCATTTATCTAGTTTTCTGATCTTTAAGGGTACCTCTTGGTATATACCTATGTAGCACCAGCCCCCATACATACACTGATCCCTGGACCCCTGTTGAGAGTCATAGGGACTAGTGCATGTAATAAAATTTACTGGTCCTTAGCACGGATTATTTAGCACATATCATACTCTTCACCGGTTGAGTATTCTCCTGGTTCCATGTGCCATATCCTTTTTTAGTCATGTGAGTAGACAATTGGCTGATGTCTTTTTAATAAAATTTCTTTCGGTTTACACTTAGAGGCGGCTCCTTTTTGTTTCTCCCTCTTGTCATGCTGCGGTTCACGCTGGTCTCTGCATTGGCAGACGCGTCATGTCGCCCCGCCTGCTAGCGCGGGACGACGCTGTGTGCCGCACGTCTGGGGGGCCCAACCGCTGGATCCACCCATTGGGATGGGTCAAGCACCGGAGAATTCAGCATGTTGACATATCGGCTGGCGATTGCCCGCCGACATCACATGACCTCACTAATTAGGCAGTTTCCTGGGTTTTACTCCCAGGATGGCTGACAGCGTGTACACATGCGTGCGTTTTAGCCCTATGTAAGTACCAGATCTCTGTATACCTCTCTAAGATATCTCTCAGCTCTCTATGTAATCTCTCTATGTAATTCTTCCCTATGTACTAGTGACATTACTATCATGCTCTCACACCCTTTAGGCATCCTGCCTTGCAGGATAGAGCGGCACAACCCTCCACGCTCTCCCATTTCGGGTCAAGTCGAGACAGGTATACATGACTGCATATTAACTATTTTTTTATAGGATTTAGATATTCGTTTACTCTGTATAGACCCTCTAATCTATCAGACATGTAGATAACCATATGATCTACCCCTGCTTTCTAGCTTAGCGCTCTAAATTTTGATAGTCATTGGTTACATTAGCTGATTGTTCTGAGTCATTTGTTTGTTTATGAATATATATCTTCTTTTAGACACCTCTTCTTCCATGTACATCTTGGGCCTACCTTGCATGAATAGGATTATCCATACACCAGATATTCCAAGTGCTGTCTTCTCCATCTGCTTCTGCCCCCCTTTTGGATGGTATCCTGGATCCCCTGTGGAAACTGCCGGCCCCCTGGTCCCTCTGGACGGTTGTTCAGAGCCTAACGATCTCAGTGAGATCTATTTTACTAGTCCTCCTTTGACCCCCTGCAGAGTCGTCTTAATTGTCTTTTCATGTATATTTAGTCTTTGCTTCAGCAAGGTGAGTAGGTATGCTCATTGTATGCACATTATCAATACTGAATACTTTACAAATTCTGACTTCTCATGTACTATTTCAGTTTGATCAATAGTGTTATCTATAATTGTCTCTGAAACACCTCTGAGGAAGGAACGCATCCCAAATGCATCATATATAACAGGCGTCTCTACAAATATCACCACTCTTCACTTGTTGTTTTTTATAATAATAGTGTTGTATACATCGTGATTTTATGACATTTTTGTACAAATAAAAATTGTTAATTTTAAGCTATACAGATCCAACATTATTTTGTGCCTAAAAAGTCCCAACCGTTGAGGGAGTACCCCTTTTGTCTCGTGCTGTTTGGTAGAATGGTGGTACATGCTGGGTCGGCAACAGGTGGGTGGTGCAGTACAGGGGGAGCAGGCAGGAGAATAGTCGGGGACAGGCAGAATTCGTTAATAGGCTGGCAGTAGAGCTACAAAGAAGCAGGCAGGAGAATGGTCGTGGGAAGCTGAGGTCGGTGCAGGCAGAGATCAAGCAGGGTAAAGTCAAGCCGGGTCACAGGAACAGGTAAACAGGTAACAGATAGCTTGGGTACACTAAATGCTGTAGAATGGACAGCACCAGCTGCATGGTGCTTTAAATGGCTTGTCTGGCGCCAACGACGACATTTTCCTGCGCATGCCTGCGCAGGTGTATTGGTATTCCGGGTGTGTTCCTCAATACAGATTCCTGATATTGCCCCCCCCCCAAAGGGCAGCCTCTGGATGCCCAGACAGGCAATTTTAGCAGGATTGTTATCTTTAAAGAATTGGACTCACTCTTCTGCATGGATGTTGGCTTCGGGCTCCCAGGAGCTCTCTTCAGGGCCCTCCCACTTTACCAAATACTGGATGCTGCTACCCCTCTTCCTGCAGTCCAGGATGGATTCCACCTCAAACTCCTCTTCGCCGTCTATCATAATTGGACTTGGCAGGCCTGTCTTCTGCCCAGGAAAGGGATCTGGGACTACAGGTTTCAATAAGGACATGTGAAAAACTGGGTGAACACTCAGAGAGGGTGGTTCCAACTCGTAGGCCACTCTATTAATCTTCTTCCTCATGCAAAAAGGTCCAATAAACCTGGGTCTCAATTTTCTTGATGGG
Organism: Glandirana rugosa; assembly: GCA_018402905.1. NCBI lineage: Eukaryota > Metazoa > Chordata > Amphibia > Anura > Ranidae > Glandirana > Glandirana rugosa. Next base: position 238,034 of record BLSH010335835.1, read on the forward strand.
CAGGCTAGCTTCAGGTTCTTCGTGGCGAGCCAGACTTGTTCTCCAGGTTGTAAGTCCAACTCTCCCCGTCACCCTTTGTCAAAAATTTCCTTGTTGTGTTCCTGAGTCCAGGCCAAGGTTTACTGCAGACATTTGTTGTTCTCCTCCAGAAATTTGGTTGTTTCCTGTACTGCGGGCACCGTGCTTTCAAGGTTGCAGATAGGCATGAATGTTGGCTGTAATTAGCTAGGAATGGTGTTAGGTACCTGGGATATGAGCCTGACGGTAGAAAGAGGCCTTTCATACAACTCCGGCTCACGGACTGCTGGAAGTGATACAACAGCCACAGGAGCACGGTGGGGTAAGAGTGCATGCAGTTAATCCAGGAACAGCAGTGATCAGCAGATGGCCGTGGAACGGGATGCTGTAGCAGACTTGGATGAGCAGCAGAGCAGGATACTGCAGAAGACTGGCTGGACAGCAGAGCAGAATACTGTAGCAGACTGGCTGGATAGCAGAGCAGGATACTGTAGCAGACTGGCTGGACAGCAGAGCAGGATACTGAAGCAGACTGGCTGGAAAGCAGAGCAGGATACTGTAGCAGACTGGCTGGATAGCAGAGCAGGATACTGTAGCAGACTGGCTGGACAGCAGAGCAGGATACTGTGGAAGACTGGCTGGACCGCAGAGCAGGATACTGTAGCAGACTGGCTGGACAGCAGAGCAGGATACTGTAGCAGATCGGCTGGGCAGCAGAGCAGGATACTGTGGAAGACTGGCTGGACAGCAGAGCAGGATACTGTTCAGGCAGATCAGCAGTCAGGAGGAGTAGGCAGAAGGAAGGTCACAAGGCAAGCCGGGATTAGGGCAGGCAGCAATCAAACACTGGTGAAGAATAAGCAGGGTCAAGGTCACAGATGGCATACAGCAGGGTTTCAGGAACAACACGAAAGCTGCAGACCAAACAGCAATGTGTCAGTGCAGCAGTTCAATTTAAATAACCCGTCTGGCACCAGTGGCCAGCGCGTGCCTTAATGCGCGAGTGCGCATTGGTGCGCGAGTGTGCATGCGCACGCGCCGTAACAGTCCGGTTGTACTGCGGGCTTCCTGACATTGTGTCACACTCCTGGCAGTGGAGTCTGCCTTATGCCGGGAGCAACCACTCTTACAGCCCTGATTCGCGAACCCCTGGTAGAGTAGACAGGGAGTTCGGGAGGGCAGGGGGCACGAGGGCTGGACTGGTCCACTGATGATGATGATGATGTGTGATGTCCAATGAAGACTCGTGCTAATGGAAGTTGGTGGTACGGGCTGGGTCGGCAACTGGCTGGCAAATACGGTACAGAATAACAGGCACAGAGTGGTCAGAAACATGCAAGGTCGGCAGTGGGCTGGCAGCAGAGGTACAAAGGGATAATCCAAAAGAGTGGTCGTGGGCAAGCAGAGGTCGGTGCAGGCAGAAGACAATCTGGTCCAGGGTAAGCCGGGTCTCAGGAACACTGGAACTCATGAAAAGAGGACAATCTTTCAGGTGCACTGAACGCTGTAGAATGGACAACACTTGCACCCTGGTGCTGTCCGTTTAAATAGGCCGTCTGGCGCCAATGGCGGTGCGCAACCGCTGCATGCGCGCGCGCTCCCGCACAGGGATAGACATTGCAGCTTGATTGTTCTGCTGAGCAGAAGACGGGTCCTGACATTGCTACCCCCTTCCCCCCAAGGGGCAGCCTCCGGATCCCCCGATGGGCATTTCTTCCGGAATGATTTTTCCAAAAGGTGTTGATCAGCTGTTCCGCATGCACATTTGCTTCTGGTTCCCAAGAGTTCTCCTCGGGCCTGTATCCTTTCCACTTGACCAGGTACTGTAGGGAGCAACCCCTCCTCCTGTATGTCAAGATGGCTTCAATTTCAAACTCCTCCTCTCCATCTACTAGGACCGGTTCTGGTGGAGGAGTTGATCGTCCCAGAAAGGGATCAGCGGCTACAGGTTTCAGCAGAGTGACATGAAACACCGGATGGATCCATGAAGTAGAGGACAGATCAAGTTCATATGCCACCCAGTTGATTTTCCTTTTCACAGGGAATGGGCCAATGAATCTAGGCCCCAGCTTCCTTGAAGGACAAGTCAATTTTAGGTTCCTTGTGGCAAGCCAGACCGGTCACCTGGTTGGAGATCTAATTCCCCACGCCTCTTCTTGTCATACGCATCCTTATTGTGCTCCTGAGTTTTAGATAGTGTTTCCTGTAATAAATGGGAGGCCCGCTGCAGAGGATGAAAGTCCTAAACAAAACACCTGTGTTCCTGTGGGTGCTAATCTTTAAGCACATATTTATACACCTTTACACATTTATGCTTTATATATATTTTTTACTATTTATGTGCGATTTGTCCATCTTATGTCATGAATTTTACAACAGACATGTCTTTGTTTATTGTGGTCACTAATATGCTATTTGACCATGTCATGTGGAGTTTTCATTTGCACAGGGATGTGTTTATTTGATCTGCTCTGATTTCATTTTTGTATATTGTCTCCTCTAATCATTCTGTTGTTTAGTCACAGGTCGGCTGCTCTGAGGGGCTGCGTCCCACAGGAGGGTAAGAAAATTTGCCTACTTGGAATTTCCAGGTGTACTGATTACCTTCTGGATCATCCATCTGATTGGCTCTATTATCCCTCCATGGAACCCGCCCATCAGAGAATTTCACCGCCTGTGGCCTAATGAGCTATGGACTTTGATTGGTCACATTCTATACTATGTCTATGTATATAAAATGTTTTTTTGTACTGTTGCACTAGCAGCTATGAGTAAGCGCTCGTGAGAAGGGCGTGAAATGCATTCGCTTGTTTGCTCTATTTTTGTACTGTATGGACTTTTATCTGCAATAAAGAAGCATTTTTTTGGAGTGCGGCTTTCTGAATTTTGCTTTCACTTGTTTCCTGTAATTTCCTTCAGGAATTTTGCAGTTTCTAGAACAGCTGGTACCAAGCTTTTTGAAATCAGGCTAGGTAAAAATGTAGGATGGAAGCCGTATTTCGCCCAGAATGGGAACTGCTTAGTAGCGGAATGAACGGTGTTATTATAGGGAAATTCTGCCAGTGGTAGTAGTGTGACCCAGTCAGTCTGTGAGAAGGATGAAAAACAACAGAGATACTGCTCCAGGGTCTGATTTGTCCTTTCAGTTTGACCATTTGTTTGAGGGTGGTAAGCAGTTGAAAAGGCCAACTCAATATCCAGAGATGAGCAGAGTGCTTTCCAGAACCCGGGAGGTGAATTGAACTCCTCGGTCCGAAACTATGCTGGTGGATACTCCGTGAAGGCGGACTATCTCCTTAATAAAGATGTACACAGGATGAAAATCCTACACCTAGCCCAAAAGTCTTCAATGGCTGTTAGAATACAAGAATCTGGGTACAAGATCCTGACTCGTTGGTACAGGGTTCCCTCCCTCATTCATCGATTTGCACCGGAGTTCCCCAGCTCTTGCTGGCGGTGTGGAGAGTCGGAGGGCACGATGCTCCACATCTTTTGGTCTTGCCCTAAGCTCAGGGACTTCTGGTGTGATGTAGCAAATGTACTTAAGCAGCTCACGGGAGTTGAGGTAGGGGGCGATCCTGCTGCGTGTCTGCTACACCTTTCCCCCCGACCAGTTGGGAAGTATAAGTCCTCTCTTACAATTCACCTTCTTAACGCGGCCAGGGCCTGCATACCCCTTTGCTGGAGATCGGGGACTCCCCCCTCAAAGACAATGTGGTTTAGGAAGGTCAATGAGTTGCGGAATATGGAGGACC
>BLSH010335835.1:258976-269978 GCA_018402905.1 Glandirana rugosa
GTCATAGAGGCAACAAAGAGTAGGAAGAGTGTCTGACTGACCCAGTGTGATGATGGTGACCGTCTTAAAGGGATATTATTGTGGCAAGTAAGGCGATGATTCGTCAAGGGTAAGACCCGCTTGATGCCCAAGGTAGGATGTAAAAAAGGATCGGACTAAAGTTTTTCGAAACATGGTCGACAAGATCTTTGACGTTTTAAGGACCTCCTTTAATGTCCTTTGTTCACTTTCGTTTTAGGTCTTTCGGCGTGAGGTTTTTTTACGAAGAAATAACGTCTATTTTCAGGTATGACATGTTTATAGAGTGCGGCTTTCTGGATTTTGCTTTCACTTGTTTCCTGTAATTTCCTCCAGGAATTTTGCAGTTTCTAGAACAGCTGGTACAAAGCTTTTTGAAATCAGGCTAGGAAAAAATGTAGGATGGAACCCGTAGTTCGCCCAGAATGGGAACTGCTTAGTAGCGGAATGAACGGTGTTATTATAGGGAAATTCTGCCAGTGGTAGTAGTGTGACCCAGTCAGTCTGTGAGAAGGATGAGAAACAACGGAGATACTGCTCCAGGGTCTGATTTGTCCGTTCAGTTTGACCATTTGTTTGAGGGTGGTAAGCAGTTGAAAAGGCCAACTCAATATCCAGAGACGAGCAGAGTGCTTTCCAGAACCCGGGAGGTGAATTGGACTCCTCGGTCCGAAACTATGCTGGTGGATACTCCGTGAAGGCGGACTATCTCCTTAATAAAGATGTATGCTGTTTCAGCAGCGGTGGAGGTGCCCTTTATATGGAGAAAATGTGCAATCTTTGTCAAAGGATCCACAATGACAAAGATAGCGTTATGTCCTTCTGCTGGTGGCAACTCCAAGATAAAGTCCATCAATACCTGGACGAGGGCCTTTCAGGTACTGGCAGTGGGTTTAATAAGCCCCAGGCTCTGGCTTTACAGGTCTTATTCTGAGCACATGTAGAACAGGAATTGATGTATTTCTGGCAATCTTCACCCACTGACGGCCACCAAAAGGAGCGTAGAAGTAGCTCAGAAGTCTTACGAGGGCCGAAATGTCCAGCCAGTTTATGGTCATGGCAGAGTTGGAGTACGGTTAGGCGTTGTTCTTTGGGAATGAAAAGTTGATTGCCGTGCCACCACAGCCCATCATTTGTCACTAATCAGGTGGCCCAGAGGAACTGGCGATAGTTTGCCTGATTTGTGACAACAGGTCTTCTTGGGACAGAAGGAAGTTCCTTGGAAGAAGGATGGTATCTGTGGAGGCAGAAGCTCCAGACTCACAGAACATCCGAGATAAGGCATCAGGTTTTGCATTCTTTGACCCAGGCCTATAGGTGATATGAAAAAAGAATCGGGAGAAGAAAAGAGCCCAGCGGGCCTGACGGGGTTTCAGTCTTTTAGCTGTTCTTAGATATTCTAAATTTTTATGATCTGTGTAGATCAATATGGGGTGCAAAGCTCCTTTCAAAATATATTGCCATTCTTCCAGGGCTGATTTGATGGCCAACAGTTCTCTATCTCCTACATCATAGTTCCTTTCTGGGGAAGAGAGTTTGCGAAAAAAGAATGCTATAGGATGGAGTAGAGCTTTGGAGCCTCGCCTTTGAGATAACACAGCTCCTACAGCGGTCTCGGAAGCATCTACCTCTTGGACATAGGGCAGAGTGGGGTCTGGATGCTTCAGAACTGGGGCTGAGGTGAAGAGTCTTTTCAAGGTCTGGAAGGCCATTTGGGCCTCTGTGGTCCACTGAAACCGCAAATTCTGCTTAGTTAGTTGAGTGATAGGAGAAATAATAGCAGAGAATCCTTTTATGAACTTCCAGTAGAAGTGGGGGAATGTCACTAAGCGTTGGACCCCTCTTTTATCCACTGGTGTTGGCCAATCCAGGATAGCAGAAACCTTCTGTTGGTCCATGGTACTGCCAGTGACAGAAATGGCCAACCCAAAAAACTGAATGCTGTAACGCTCGAAATCATACTTTTCTGCCTTGGCATACAGTCCATGCTGCCGAAGCCGACTTAACACTCTGTGGACGTGCCCACAATGTTTTCCACCAGGGATGAAGAGAACATCAGTATATCATCAAGATATATGATGACAAATAAGTCTAGGTAGTCTCGAAAAACATAATTGACAAGATGTTGGAACGTTGCTGGGGCGTTACAAAGTCCAAAGAGCATGACTAAATATTCAACATGCCCGAAATGGGTTCGGAAAGCAGTCTTCCACTCATCGCCTTCCCGAATACGGATGAGGTTATATGCCCCACGAAGATCCAACTTGGTAAAGACTGTGGCGGAACCCAATCTCTGAAACAGTTCTGGAACCAACGGTAGAGGGTAGCGGTTCTTGGCCTTTATCTTATTTAGTTCTAGATATTCAATGCAGGGTCTCAATGTAGGATCTTTCTTTTCAACAAAGAAAATCCCGGCACCCGTGGGAGATGTGGAAGGCTGGATGAATCCCTTCTCTAGGTTATCGTCCAGATAGGTCTCGAGGGCCGATAGTTCCAGCTTTGACAGGAGGTAAATCCGGCCAAACGGTACCTCTGCTCCAGGTACGAGTTCCATCGGGCAGTCGTAAGGCCGTTGAGGGGGAAGTTTCTCAGCTCCCTTCTTACTAAACATGTCCAAAAAGTCATGATAAACAGAGGGGACCGCTTGGCGGACATTAGGATCAGAGTCCAAACTTGAGAGTGGGGCCAGCCTCGTTGGGTTGAGATAGGCAGTGCTGGGCACAGTAATTGGATGGAAATTGAATTTCCCCCGAGATCCAGTTAATGCATGGGCTGTGAGCTCTGAGCCATTGGATGCCAAGGATAATAGGGAAAAGAGGGGATGCGATGGCATCCAAAATGAGTAGCTCCTGGTGGCCGCCAGCAGTCACAGCGGGCAAGGGAAGAGTCTCGTGGGTGATGGTGCTGGATTTTATGGTGGTTCCATCAGCTAGGCGAATAACCATCTAATGAGCCTTATGACGTAGAGGGTTCTGATGTTGTGTAGCGAAGGTCTGATCCACAAAACAGTTTCATACTCCGGAGTCAACGATCGCCGGAGCCAGGATATTCCCTCCTCGAAGCTGTAAGGCAATGGAGAGAGTAAGGTGAGAAGTGGTACTGAAAGCAGGAGGCTCTTCTTTTACCTCTTTCATGGGACACTTACCAAACTTGGCAGGACTAGACCTCACCATGTGCCCGGCTCCCCACAGTACAGGCACAGATTGAGGGTCCGGCGACTTTGCTTCGTCTCAGGCGTAAGGGATGGACAGACAAGCCCTATCTGCATCGGCTTGGGGAAATCCAGAGGAAAAGGAGCAGCGGATGCAGAGGCAGCAGAGTGTGGATAGCTTGGATAGCTGGGCACACAGGGCATCATCCAGGTCAGATGCGTGGGGCCAGGGGACCTCTCAGCTCTGCGCTCCCTGAGGCGCTGGTCAACTTGAATTGCCAAATTGATATGCTTCTTGGGTGTGGGGCACCCTGACACGGGCCAACTCGTCCTTGAGGGACTCCGATAGGCCTAGGCGAAACTGGTAGCAGAGGGCTGCGCCATTCCAGGCCGTGTCTGCACTCCAACGCCGGAATTCGGCAACATAATCTTCTGCCGTGCGGAGGCCTTGCTGCAAGGCATGCAAAGTGGCTTCAGCAGTGGCAGCCTGGTGCCTGATACATCAAAGCATCAAAGAACAAGGCCAGGGTGGCAACTTCTGGTGCCCGTTATTCCCACAGCCGGTGAGCCCACACCTGGGGTTAACCCTGCAGTAAGGAGATAACCAATCCCACCTTTGTAGCTTCTAGGGAGAAGGTGCAGGGCTGTAGACCAAAACAGAGCTCACAGGAGTTGTGGAAGGCTTGGAACTTGCTACTATCATCCGCAAACTTATCCGGCAGAGGGACCTTAGGTTCCGAAGGAAGGGCCACAATGGTGCGAGCAGGGGTCTGCCAGGTCCCCGATGTTGTAGGGGACATAAGTTATTGTAACTGCTCTTCCAGGCAGATGTAACCCTCCTGTAAGTTCTTGACAGCTTGTATGAGACCTGCTAAATGGGCACACAGGTCCTCCATGGCCGAGGGTACTCCCTGCGTAGACTCAGACATGGCTGTCCATTACTGTCACGCTCCTGGCGGTGGAGTCTGTCTTATGCAGGGAGAAACCACTCTTACTGTCCTGATTCGTGAACCCCTGGCAGAGTACACAGGGAGTTCGGGAGTGCAGGGGGGCACGAGGGCTGGACTGGTCACTGGTGATGCTGATGTGTGATGTCCAATGAAGACTTGTGCTATTGGAAGTCGGTGGTATGGGCTGGGTCAGCAACTGGCTGGCAAATACAGTACAGAAGGAGCAGTCACAGGGTGGTCAGAAACAGGCAAGGTCAGCAGCGGGCTGGCAGCAGAGGTACAAACGGATAATCCAAAAGAATGGTTGTGGGCAAGCAGAGGTCGGTGCAAGCAGCAGACAATCTGGGTCAGGGTAAGCCGGGTCTTAGGAACATAGGAACTCAGGAATAGAGGACAATCTCTCAGGTGCTCTGAACGCTGTAGAATGAACAGCACTTGCACCCTGGTGCTGCCCGTTTAACTAGTCCACCCGGCACCAATGACGGCACGCACATGCTGCGTGCGCGCCGCGCACACGCGCATGCCCGCGCACAGGGATAGACATTGCAGCTTGATTGCTCTGTTACGCAGAAGACGGTTCCTGACACATTGCCCCCTCCCTACAGGCACCCTCCGGGTGCCCATTCGTTTCTTTTTTTGCACATTTCTGTGGAAGAAAGCATGGATTAAGTCTGTGGTATGCACATTTTGTGCGGGTTCACAGGAATTCTCTTCTGGACCATAACCCTTCCACTTGATCAGATATTATGTTTGGCCCCTTCTTTTCCTACAGTCGATAATAGCCTCGACCTCAAATTCTTCATCCCCATCAATAATGACAGGTGCCGGAGGTCTTGAACTACGATCTGGTCATGTACTGTAGGTTTCAGCAGGGACACATGAAACACTGGATGGATCTTGAAGGATTCTGGTAAAGACAATTCAAAAGACACATCATTCATTTTCCTTCTTACCGGAAATGGTCCGACGAACCTTGGTGCCAGCTTCTTTGAAGGACACGCCATCTTTAGATTGGTTGTGGAAAGCCAAACCTGGTCTCCCGGTTGCAGGATCAATTCCCCTCTTATTTTCCTGTCAAAAGACCTCTTGCTGTCCTCTTGTGCTTTAGCGATGTTCTCCTGTAACGACAGGTTATTGCATAAGAAAAAGTCCAAGGTGTCTTGAACTGCTGGAACGGAGGACTCAGTAACAAGGTCGGGTAAGAAGGTAGGGTGGAACCCATAGCTGGCAAAGAAAGGGTACTGCTTGGTAGCCGAGTGATTGGAGTTATTATACGCAAACTCAGCCAAGGGTAGTAATGCTACCCAATTGTCCTGAACAAAAGACGTGAAGCACCAGATGTATTGTTCCAGGGTCTGATTAAAGTCCCACATAAGGCTCTCCAAAAGTAAATTGAACACCATGATCAGATATGATATTCTTGGGAACACCTTGGAGTCTAACAATCTCTTTGACAAAGACTTGAGCAAATCTGCAGCCGAAGGTGTATTTTTCAGGGGAACAAAATTAACCATCTTTGATAGGCGATCCGTGACTACGAAGATAGCAGTACACTCATTTGAGGGTGGTATTTCAACTATAAAGTCCATTGAAATCTTCTTCCAAGGTCTGTCAGGTATATGCAGGGGTCTGAGTAACCCCCAGGCCCTGTTTTGGAAGCTTTTATTCCAAATGCAGGTGGTGCACATGTTCACATAGGCTTGACAGTCTTTCTCTAATCCAGGCCACCAGAATGATCGTTGTACCAGCTCTATGGTTTTGTGGATTCCAAAGTGACCCGCCAAAGGATGGTCGTGGCAAACCCCCAGCACCCTTGTTCGAGTTCCTTTGGGTACGAAGATTTGCTCACCCCTCTATAATAGTCCATTCTTGGCTTGTAATGTGATCCCTGGAGGACTGTGTAACCCTGCAGAAGCTGATTGCAATTGTAACAACAAACTGGTGTGCAGCAGTGAGAAGTTCCCGGCTGGTAAAATGGTACCTGGATTTGGAATGTCCTTTGGATCTTCAAACATGTGGGACAAGCATCGTGTTTGGTGTTTTTTGATCCAGGTCTTTAAGTTATATGAAACGTAAACCTTGAAAAGAAGAGTGGCCAACGGGCTTGAGGTGGTTTTAGGTGTTTTGCGGACCTCAGATACTCCAAGTTTTTATGATCTGTATAGATCAGTATTGGATGCGCTACTCCCTCCAACAAATATCTCCACTCCTCCAGGGCGGCTTTAATCGCCAGCAGTTCTCAATCCCCTATATCATAGTTCCTTTTGGCTGGTGAAAGTTTCTGTGAAAAGAATGCCACTGGGTGGGTCACCTCCTTGAGGCCTTGGCGTTGTGACAGAATGGCCCCAATGGTGCTTTCTGAGGCATCTACTTCTACTACTACTGAGTCCGGGTGGCTCAAGACAGATGCAACAGTAAATCGTCCTTTTAAAGTTTCAAAAGTGACCTGTGCTTCGTCAGACCAACAAAAACGGGTACCCTGCTTAGTAAGCTGTGTGATAGGGTGGATGATGGCTGAAAAGTTCTTGATAAACTTACAATAAAAGTTGGCAAAACCCACTAAACATTGTATCCCCTTTTTGTCCGTGGGGGCTGGCCAATGCAGTATCGCTGCAACTTTCTGTGTATCCATTTTAATTCCATCAGTGGAAATGATTAAGCCCAAAAGCTGGATGCTTTGTTGCTCAAAGTCGCATTTTTTGGTTTTGGCATAAAGTCCATGCTTGCAGAGCCAACATAGCACACTCTTAACATGCCCTCGGTGCACCTCCAGTAACACAGAGAAGATCATCCAGGTAGACGACAACAAAAATGTCCAGGAAGTCCTTAAAAATATCATTGATAAAGTACTGGAAAGTGGCTGGAGCATTGCAGAGGCCAAAGGGCATCACTAGTTACTTGAAGTGTCTGTATCGAGTACGGAATGCGGTTTTCCATTCATCCCCTTCTCTTATACGAATCAGATTATTAGCTCCCCTTAAATCAAGTTTTGTGAAGATACTCACAGATTTGAGTCTCTGAAACAACTCAGGAACCAAGGGAAGGGGATAGCAGTTATTCACCGTTACCTTATTTAAGTCACGGTAATCCACACACGGTCTCAAGGTGTGGTCCTTCTTTTCTACGAAGAATATACCTGCGCCAGCTGGCGAGGTAGACGGACGGATGAAACCTTTCTGTAGGTTTTCATTAATGTAGTCTTTTAACACCCCTGATTCCCATTCCGTCAAAGGAAAGATATGGCCAAAGGGAATTTCGGCCCCTGGAAGGAGCTCAATGGGACAATCATATGGTCTGTGTGGGGGTAGAGTGTCAGCTCCTCGCTTACTGAAAACGTCCAGGTATTCATGATAGGCGCCTGGAACCAGCTGACGTAACTCAGGATCTGTGTCCATGCAAAGCAAGACCGTGGATGATGGGGATGGTTTTTCCAGACAGTGCTTCTGGCAGTATGGTGACAGAAACTTAATACTCACGGTTTTAAAGTCTATTTGTGGATTATGGGCCTGTAGGATGACAGGAAATAAAGGGGAAGAGATTGCCTCCAGGCGCAACAATTCCTGATGGCCAGGAGGAAATGACAGTCAGTTTTGGTGGGGTCTCTTTACTTACCAGTCCTGATTTAATATGACACCCATTGGCCTGGAATACATCGAGTTCTCGTTTTCTGGTCTGTAGTGGGATGTACTGCTGAATGGCAGAGGATTGGTCAATATAGCAGCTGCAAGCACCCGAATCAATAATTGCGGTCACCGGCATGGTTATTCCCGGCAGCTGAAAAGACACAGGCAGAGCAACATGAGCTGAGCTCGCAGACATGGCAGGCCGGGGTGACTGGTTAAGTGAGGACAAGGAAAGACACTTACGCAGCTTGGCAGGACAGGTGCGTACAAAGTGGCTGGCCTCTCTGCAGTGCAGGCACAGGTTATTCATCCGTCCACATTGGCGCTCTTCCGGGGTTAAGGAAGTATGGATCAGGCCCAACTGCATGGGTTTGGGGACCTCCTGCATGGAGGAAGTGTGCCCAGGTCTGTGGCTCCCCCTGCAGGAAGGAAATAATAAATCCCACCTTGGTGGCTTCCAGGGAAAAAGTCCGTGGCTGGAGGGCAAAATAGAGCTGGCAGGCATTGCGGAAGGCTCTAAATTTACCCCGAAAATCATTCTTGAGTCAGCATTTGAGGCTCGGGAGGCAACATCACCACTGTGGGACTGGTGGATGCTCCAGCTTGGGCAGAGGATGAAGCAGGATCAGGTGTTGGGTTTGAAGCTGTTGCTGGTGTAGCCATAGATTGGACACGCTCTTCCAGGCGAGTATATCCATCTTGGAGTGACTGTACTGCTTGCGTCAGAGCAGCCAGATGCCAACATATTTCATCCATCAGAGAGGTCCCGCCAGCAGGCTCAGTCATGGCTGTTTGGTAATGTTACATACCTGGGATGTGAGCCTGACAGTAGAGAGAAGCCTCTCATACAACTCCAGCTCGCAGACTGCTGGGAGTCAGCCACAGGAGCACAGTGAGGTAAGAGTGCCTGCAGTCAATCCAGGAACAGCAGTGATCAGCAGATGGCCATGAAACGGGATGCTGTAGCAGACTTGGATGAGCAGCAGAGCAGGATACTGCAGCAGACTGCCTGGACAGCAGAGCAGGATACTGTAGCAGACTGGCTGGACAGCAGAGCAGGAAACTGTAGCAGACTGGCTGGACAGCAGAGCAGGAAACTGTAGCAGACTGGCTGGACAGCAGAGCAGGATACTGTAGCAGACTTGTTGGACAGCAGAGCAGGATACTGTAGCAGACTGTCTGGACAGCAGAGTAGGATACTGCAGCAGACTGGCTGGACAGCAGAGCAGGATACTGTAGCAGACTGGCTGGACAGCAGAGCAGGATACTGTGGAAGACTGGATGGACAGCAGAGCAGGATACTGTAGCAGACTGGCTGGACAGCAGAGCAAGGTCAGGCAGGCCAGGTTGGCAACGTTCAGGCAGATCAGCAGTCAGGAGGAGTAGGCAGAAGGAAGGTCACAAGGCAAGCTGGGATCAGGGCAGGCAGCAATCAGACACTGGTGAAGAACAAGCCGGGTCAAGGTCACAGATGGCAGATAGCAGGGTTTCAGGAACAACACAAAAGCTGACAGCAATGTGTCAGTGCAGCAGTTCAGTTTAAATAGCCCATCTGGCGCCAGTGTCAGTGTCGAGCGTGCGTCTTGATGCGTGAGTGCGCATGCGCGCGTGGCGTGACAAATGGGGATTGTTTGGTGGCTGGATGAATGGTATTGTTGAAGGTAAATTCAGGCAATGGAAGTAGAGAGACCCAGTCATCTTGTGAGAATGAGGAGAAGCAGCAAAGATATTGCTCAAGCGTTTGATTGGTCTTCTCAGTCTGACCATTTGTCTATGGGTGGTAAGCAAATGAAAATGCTAGTTCAATGTCAAGGAAGGCCCATAGAGCTTTGCAGAACCTGGAAGTCAATTGAACTCCGTGGTCAGACACAATGCTTGTGGGAATTCCATGGAGTCTGACTATCTCCTGAATGAATATTTCTGCCGTTTCGGTGGCCGACGGTGTACCCCTCATGGGTAAGAAATGAGCCATCTTGGTCAACCGGTCAACTACTACAAAAATAGTGGAATAGCCCTGGGACAGTGGTAGCTTGACAATGAAGTCCATGGAGATCATAGACCATGCCCGCTCAGGTACGGAAGGTGGTTTCAGTGGGCCCCACACTTTAGCTTTGCTACTCTTGCTCTGAGCACAAGTGGGGCATGAGATGACATATTTTCTACAGTCGTCTTCCGCTCGTGGCCACCAATAGGAGGGCAGAAAAAGTTCAGTGGTCTTGCAGGCCCCGAAGTGTCCTGCCAGCTTATGATCATGACAAGAGGCCAGAACTGATAAGCGCTGATCTTTAGGTATAAAGAGCCTGTTGCTGTGCCAAAGTAGTTAATCTCTCATTAACAGATTGGGATCTGTTGACCGGGGAGTCTTGGCTTGGAACTGCCTAATCTGAGACAGCAGGTCCCTGTTAACAGAAAGTTCCTGGGGTTAAGAACTGTACTGGCTCTGGCTTGATATTCTTCAACCCAGACCTGTACATGATGTGGAAGAGGAAGCGTGAGAAGAAGAGCACCCATCAGGGCTTGGTGAGGTCTCAGTCTCTTTGCTGCTCTGAGGTACTCAAGGTTTTTGTGATCTGTATAGATCAAGATGGGATGCCTAGCTCCTTCCAACAGATAGCGCCACTCTTCCAGGGCAGCTTTGATGGCCAACAGCTCACGGTCTCCCACATCGTAGTTCCTCTCCTGTGTGGATAGCTTATGGGAGAAGAACACCACAGGATGTAGGGAGGCCCAGTGGCGGCTGGTGAAGTTTTAGGATAGGGGGGCGCCAGGCCCCGCCCTTCCTTTTTGACCCCTCCTACTTCTAATAAGCCCCACCCCTTATATAATCCACCCACTCCGTCCCTTGTATTCCACATATTGTGCTCAGTATCACATCACAGGACACAGTATACAGCTCAGCATCACAGGACACAGTATACAGCTCAGCATCACAGGACACAGTATACAGCTCAGCATCACAGGACACAGTATACAGCTCAGCATCACAGGACACAGTATTTAGCTCAGCATCACAGGTGGGGTAAATTGCAGCCAATAACACAGGTGGGGTAAATTGCAGCCAGTGACACAGGTGGGGCACTTTTGCAGCCAGTGACACAGGTGGGGCACTTTTACAGCCAGTGACACAGGTGGGGCACTTTTGCAGATAATGACACAGGTGGGGCACTTTTGCAGCCAGTGACACAGGTGAGGGCACTTTTGTAGCCAGTGACACAGGTGAGGGCACTTTTGTAGCCAGTGACACAGGTGGGGCACTTTTG
>BLSH010335835.1:287616-298054 GCA_018402905.1 Glandirana rugosa
AATTCTTAAGCTCACAACAAAGAAGAGATAGTCTCCAATTCATACTCCCAAAAGACACTCGAACCTCTAATGTGACACACGTATTAATAATCCGTTTACTCATAAAACTGGTGTAGTAGGAGAAATACGTACAACAGAATGAGGTTCGACATATCCGAGCTTTCGGATGATGGTTAATTCGTATAATCCACTACACGTAGAGTCATTACTCTTCCCTACACCAAATTACTGTAGTTGTGGGATATAGTCCACACGTATTAATAATCCGTTGAAGGAAAGGAAACCGTTTTACCCAGTTTTCTTCCTGAACTGTCCGAGGCTTTTCAGTTTTTATCACTCTATAGAACGTCTCTAATTGGTAGTAGGCTTTCGAGCCTATACAGCTTGGAGTAAGACAACATGCATAAAGAGGATGATGTGGTCAAAATACTCATTTGCCTAATAATTATGCACACAGTGTAATCTCCAAGCTCACAGAAAACCCTCATACTTAACCTCTGATAGAGAAGAAACAACACTCGAATTCTTAAAGAATAGTAAAATCCCCTCTTTAACCAAAGAAGATTCAGAAGCCCTAGAAAAACAGATCACCCCAGAAGAAGTGCAGATAGCCATTAAGGAATTAAAACCAGGGAAAAGTCCCGGTCCTGACGGGTTTACCTCGCAATACTACAAAATATACACCCAAATCCTAGCAACTCTCCTTGCCTCAACCTTCAATTCCTTAACTACATCTAAATTTGACTCAAAATCATTTCTAATGGCCCACATCTCCTTTATTCCTAAGCCAGGTAGGGACCAACAAGACTGTGCGAATTACAGGCCGATTTCTCTGCTGAACATTGACTTAAAACTTCTAACGAAAATATTGGCCAACAGACTAAAACCCCTACTCAGCTTAATAACTGGTCCTAACCAAGTGGGATTCATGCCAGGGAGAGAGGCCAGATACAACATAATTAAAGCACTTAACTTGATCCATTTTGCACAACACTCAAACACAGAAGGCCTTCTCTTGTCCACGGACGCAGAGAAGGCCTTTGATCGCGTGTCATGGCCCTATATGTTCACCACTTGCTCCTATATAGGATTGGGTGAAAATATGTTAAAATGGATCAATGCACTGTATGCAAACCCTCAAGCCAAAATTAAAATTAATAATATATACTCAGATCCCCTTAATATAGGTAATGGAACCAGACAAGGATGCTCTCTATCGCCGATACTGTTTATTCTACCATTAGAACCCCTAATTAGATCTATAAAATTAGAAAAAGCAATTCACGGCTTCCAACTCAAAAATAAAGAATACAAAGTAGCTGCATATGCAGATGAGATTCTTTTTTTCCTAACACAGCCCCATATATCCATTCCAAATTTGAATAACATGTTCAAGACCTTCAACTATAATGAAAAAATAAATCACAATAAATCAGATGCCCTTAATATCTCACTGAAACCAGAACAACTACAGCTTGCACAAGACAACTGTCCATATAAATGGGACTCAAAATCTCTCCAATACCTAGGAATCAAATTGACACCAAACATAAACTCCATCTATGAAACAAATCTTCTCCCCCTACTAAGAAACATAGAGACAGACCTGAAAAAATGGTCTAATAAACACTTTTCTTGGTTCGGCAGAGCCTCAATTCTGAAAATGACCATCTTACCCAGACTTTTTTTAATATTTTAGTGCTCTCCCAATCAAAATTCCCAACTCATTTTTCAAAACGCTCAGCAGACTTCAAAGGAAGTTTGTCTGGGCACATCGAAAACCCAGACTTAGCCTCAAGTTGCTAACACTCCCCAAAAGTAAAGGAGGAATGGGCTTGCCTGATTTTCAGAATTATTATCAAGCCACACATATCACAAGAGTCATAGACTGGCACTGCCATACAAAGGATAAAGAGTGGATCGAAATAGAATCGGAAAGCAACAATATGAATCTACAATACCTTCCTTGGGCTTTTTTACCCTTCCACCACACAGATAAAGGTTCCCATCCATTGATCAACACCACACTAGAAATAATCCACAATTTAGCAAAAAAACAGACCCTGACCTCCTGCCCAGGACCTCTCACCCCAATATCTATGCATTCATCATCACCACGGCCACCTCATACCCAGGAACATGAAATGCTTTTAGCTTACCACTGTCTTTGTGGTAACAAATTAAAACCATTCCAAGCTCTCAAAGGGAAACTAAAAGGACCACTTTCTGGCTACTGGGCATACATACAATTACACGATCTCCTACAGAACAGTAAAAACAAAAAGCACTTTACTAGACCTCTAACTCCCCTCAAAGATATTTGCTTGCAAAAGAACCAGACAAACAGATCAATCTCAATAACCTATGCCTGGCTGGTGCGATCAGATTGTAATGCATCCGAGATAATAAGAAAGAAATGGGAGAAAGAATTAGAATATCCTCTATCGGAGGCACAATGGGAAAGAGCTTGTATCTTTGCCCACAAACGTTCTTTAAGCACAAAAAACTCAGGAAATTTCATACAAACTACTATCTCATTGGTATATTATGCCTCAGAGGGCCAGGAGGTGGTCTCCTACCAACACAGACTCATGTAGGAGATGTGGTAGTGAAGTAGGCTCCCTCTTGCACATTTGGTGGTCGTGTTCACTGATCCAGAAGTTTTGGCAACTCATTATCCATTGGATAAAACATATCACTGGCACTACGATTTCATTAGATGCTAAAGCTTGCCTACTCCATATAAACCACTTTTCTATCCACAAATACAAAAACTCTCTTACAAGACATTTGCTGAATGCAGCAAAAAATCTTATCCCCCGCTACTGGAAATCAGCAAAAATGCCAACAATTTGTGAATTGGTTGACAAAGTGAACGCGACCTACAAAATGGAAGAAATTAGCGCAATGAAAAAAGAAAACACAATTAAATTTCATAATACTTGGAGAAACTTGTACTTGTTCATTAACTCTGACTCATTCTCAGAACTAACTGAAATACCACACTATATATAAATTACAGAAAGAAAAGTAAGAAAACATTTGTGGTAAAACAGATCTTAATGGGTTGCCCACATGAATCTCTCACACATTCTGGTACATCCACTAGGTCATTCTCCTACCTCTCTACCCTTTCTTCTCTTCTTCTCTCCCCCCCCCCCTCTAATGGTCTCCCCTCGTCTTTACCCTCTTCAATCACTCTATCACCCTATTTTATAGTTATTATATATTTTTTTTTGTTTCAATAATGATATGGCTCATGTTACCGGTATAGAAGACATTCTATTTGAGAAACAACTTGGTCTACTGCTTGTCGCATAAATGTGAACTATGTTAGATCTCTCAAACCCAAGAATTTAAATAACTGTATTATTTTGATTTTGACAAGGATTAACACCATTTTTATAAGATGTGACTGTTATACTGTAACATGTAACCAACATATTTGTTTTTCTTGTCTGTTAATAAACCTTTGATTGGAAAAAAAAAGAAAGCCACTACTGTAGCCAAAGTATTATTGGAGAAATTCTTTGTTCACCATGGACTGCCCATCCAAATCCATTCGGATCAGGGGAGAGACTTTGAAAGTAAACTTATCCACCAACTGTGCAAGTTATTGGGCATTAAGAAATCACGCACTATGCCTTATCATCCTCAAGGAGATCCTCAGCCTGAACGATTCAATAAAACCTTATTGAATATGCCAGGTACACTGCCTTCTGACAAGAAACCAAACTGGGGAAATCATCTGGCCGTTCTAGCACGTGCATACAACAGCGCCGTGAGTGATGTCACTGGATATTCACCCTATCGTCTCATGTTTGGGTGGGAGGCCAGGTTACCAATTGACTTGGTCTTTGGAACATATACTGATGGCACCACGTTGACGTCACATAAAAGTTATATAGATCGATTGAGGAAGAATCTGGAGCCTATGAAAGTGCTTGTAAACACCCCACTACCAGAGAAACCAGGAATAACAAGAATTTTGATCTTCGTGTGAGAGTTCAGGAGCTTCAGCCAGGGGACAGGGTGTTGTTAAAGAATTTGGGGGTGCCTGGAAAACATAAAATAGCTGCGGTGGAGATCTCACCCTTATGTTATCTGCAAGCAACTTCCTGGATTGCCTGTCTATCAGATTAGGTCAGGTCAAGCTGGTTACTTGAAGATGTGGCATAGAAGATGTGGCATAGAGATCATTTGCTTCCCCTCTCTGATGCTGTGAGGATGCCTCTTGTTTTAGATGCTCCTTTGGAAGATCCAAGTCCTCCCAAGACCAGATCTCAGAGAAAAACATCTGCAAAGATTATTAACCCAGTTCCTGAAGAAAGTGAGAATGAGGACTGGATACCATTTTGGGAGTGGGATCCTGTAAGCATTCCGGATAAAGAAGTTCAGTCGGGTTGTCTGCCATCCAAGTCATGTATTAAGGTTGATAGACCTACTTGCTCTTTCAAGCCACAATGAAATGTTCCTTTGTTGCCTGTAAGGAGGAAGATTTCTTCAGGTCAGCGAGTAAAACCAATTGATAAAGTTCTACCTTCTTTTGTGAAACCCCAAATTTCATTACCTGAAAGAAACTGAGCAATCTCAGTAAGTCCAATGCCTAGCCGAGAAATAAAAGTTGAACATTAGTCAGAAGACTTACCTGCTCCTACTTCAGGGCAAGGGGATCTCATCAGTTTCCAGAATGACTGTATTTCTCAACTTGCAGGTACTGAAGAGCCAGGTGAGACTTTAGCTTCCAGTGTGCTGAATAATCTTGAAGAAGCTCTACACCTCAAAGCTGTTTCTATGGATGGTTCCCCTTTAAAAACTCAACCGGAGGGAGAAAATACTCAGACAATTGTTCCCTTGTGTGGATCAGAGAATGACTGCATCCTTACTTCTGAGGCTGACATCATTCCTAATCTTGAACCAGAAGTTGAAAGATCCCCTGTCCCTTTGGATAACATGCCAGATGATGTTGCCTCTCCTCGGGAGTCCTCCTCGTCTTCGAAATAAATATTTACCCACCTCAAAGATTGACTTATGACACCCTGGGAGAAAGTTCTGATAGAGTGATTCCTACCATTCAAAGAGTGGGCTCCACCCCAGCCCTTGCTATGCCAAATCAAGCTAGAGGCACCCTCCATTTAACCTCTGACACTATTGGGTGGGACTTTCAGAAAACTGATTATGAACTCACTGAAAGTGTATGTAAATGGTTTAAGCAGAACTTAGATGTTTGTCAATACTTGTTGAATTTAGCTGAGAGCTAGGATGTATTAACAATATTTTTTTTAGGTTATTAAGCCCTGAGTTTTTGAGGACCAAATGTGTAAGTCAGGGGAGAGTGTAGCCAGGAGTCCAGAAATATTATTCTGGTATACAGACAATTGTGCCCACTGCCTAACATGGAGGATTCCCTCTAGTGTTCGTTTGTGGAATAAGACTGAATTGTAAGAGGAATGAATCATTGTGGGAATTGTAGTGTGGTAAGAAGAAACAGTCAGCAGACTCTGGTATAAAGGACTCCATTTACCATCAGGCTGAGGCTACTGGGAGATGCAATGCTTTGTGGGAGAACTTATTTAAATGGGAGGAGGAGCTGGCTCCAGTCACTTGGGACGGCGTGATCAATCACTGAGGAACTCTGTGTTTTTTTATCATTACTATTACAGAAACTTGACATTTTAACAGGGGTGTGTAGACTTTTTATATTCACTGTACATATTTGCTTGCACATGATTGGATGATGGAAGTCAGCACAGCTAACCCAAATTCATTAAAGTGCTTGTGAATGAAAAACGTTTTATTTCTATAGTCCCCCCTGCTATTGAACGGCAAGCTCTGCAGTGCATGTCATTTATAAAAATAAGCTGTATAATAGATTACTTCAGAGAGCTGTTCAGCGCTCAGCTGATTGTCTGCCTGTCTCCTCTCCCAATGTCTTAGCTGCAGGGGGAGGTGCTGGGAAACCGCCGCTGACGTCAGCTGAGACAAGCAGAGGAGAGGAGGAGATCAGCGGGCTGTCCCCTGAGCGCCAAACGGCTCTCTGAAGTAAGCTATTATACAGCTTATTTTTTTAACTGACATCTACTGCAAAGCTTACTGTTCTATAGCAGAGGGGACTATAGAAAAAAATGTTTTTTAGAGCAGGAGCAGAGATTGGGAGCTGACACTCAGAGAGGGGAGGGGGAGAGGAGGGAGAGAAGACAGAGACACAGACCCAAGAGAGCAGGCTGTAGATGACGGAGGGACATACGCTGACTCCGTCGTGAGTTCTCTGGAGCCGTGATACATTGGAGTCAGAACAGAGAGGGGAAGGTAGAACCTGGCAGGATTAGCCAGGTATTACAGATGATACAGAGGGCCAAATGACACAGCACAAGTGCTGTGCTGTATAACATGCGTTAAGGGACCAGGATTTAATTTTTTTGGGGTTAGCAAACGCTTTAAGCTAAGGGAATTTGCCCTTGCAAAGGATAAATATGTTTTGCAAAGTGAAAAGCCTATTTCCTTTTAGTAAATTAAACTCATTGAGTTTGAGGAAGGTGTGACATCCATATTGATATATTATACCAGAGTCTCCCATGCTACCACACAATTTGTGAACCAAATTCAATAAAAAATATAAATGATTGCCGCAGCTGTTACCACACCAAAAAAATGCAATGGACTTAAATAAAACTGCACAATCAAACAAAACTAAGCCTTATACATAGAATATAAATCTATTTCAAATGCATGAATAATAGATCAGTGTGACTAAAAAAATATCTGAATATCTTCCATCCCAAAATATAAAACTTTCAAAAGGTCAAAATCTGAAGTAAGCAACCTGTCTGGAAGGTGGAATGAATGGAATATTTGGTGAGCAAGGACGTGCAAGGATTTTAGACATGTACCTAAAGATGGCACTAGTGACAGGCAAGCGTTTGCCGCTGGCTACGGGCTGATGCTTCTGGATGCCATGTAGTAGGGATCTGACTGTGTTGGTCATAAACAGAGACGGCTTTCTGGGGTCCTGAAAGGGCAGAAAATGCTGGATACTGGTTAGGTATAGCCTGATAGTGTTATGAGAAAGAGCCAGCTGAGTGTGGCAATATGGTATGAAGGATAGGACATGCTGTAACAATGGGTTAAATTCCGTGTTACATATATTCATTTATTGACAGGTTCATATATTTACCCTTTCAGATTTGTGGATGAAGTACAATAATTAAAACAACACACAAGTAATTTAGTAATAAAGCTGGTTTTATCTAGTTCTAACAAAAAAGTTACTATAGCTCTCAGGTGCACATTTGCGCAACTGTGCGCTATTTAACATCAGAAAACGGTTCTTAGAACAGTGATCTGGCTTCTCCACCGCTAATTGATAGTTTTCACACACAGTTTGCGGATGTTCTAAGAACAGGGATATGGCTTCTCCCGGCTAATGTATACTTTTCTCACAGAGTTTTAAGATGATTGTAGAATGTACAATCATCTTCAAACTGTGTGATAAAAGTATAAATTAGCTGGGAGAAGCCATATCACTGTTCTTAGAACAGTGATATGGCTTCTCCCCGCTAATTTATACTTTTCTCACACAGTTTTAAGATAGTCCACGTCCACCTCCATTTTTTATTTTTTATGTTTTTATTTTTTTTTTAATATTTTAAGTTATTTCCCTATCCCCATTTCTTTGTAGGGCACTTGTCCGACCCTTACCCCCATTTTCCTTCCATTTGCAGACCTCTAGGACTTTCCGGGACTTTTTTACAGCACTTTTCAGAACTTTTAGTAAAATTACCAGAACCCCGAACCCGGACTTTTTTTGAAAAGTCCGGGTTCGGGTCCAGGTTCCGGACACCCAAAAGTTTGGTACGGACCCGAACTTTACAGTTCGGGTTCGCTCAACTCTACTCCTGCCTAATGTAATCCCATCACCTATATATCCAAAGAAATGAAGTATATGTGTGTAGTAGGGATGAGCTGAACAACCCCCGGTTCGGTTCACACCAGAACTTGCAAACAGACAAAAAGTTTGCGCGAACTTTCGAACACCATTAAAGTCTATGGGACCGAACATGAAAAATCAAAAGTGCTCATTTTAACCACTTGACCACTGGGCACTTAAACCCCCTTAACAACCAGACCAATTTTCAGCTTTCAGTGCTCTCACACTTTGAATGACAATTACTCAGTCATGCAACACTGTATCCATATGAAATATGCGTCCTTTTTTCACACAAATAGAGCTTTCTTTTGATGGTATTTAATCATCGCTGGGTTTTTTATTTTTTGCGCTATAATTAAAAAAAGACCAAAAATTTTGTAAATAAATGAATTTTTCTTCGTTTCTGTTATAAAATTTTGCAAATTAGTAATTTTTCTTCATGAATTTTAGTCAAAATTTATACTGCTACCTATCTTTGGTAAAAAAAAAAACTAATTAGTGGATATTATTCGGTCTTTGTGAAAGTTATAGAGTCTACAAGCTATGGTGCCAATCATTGAAAATTGATCACACCTGATGTACTGACGGCCTATCTCATTTCCTGAGGCCCTAACAAGCCAGGAAAGTACAAATACCCCCCAAATTACCCCTTCTTGGAAAGTAGACATTCCAAGGTATTTAGTAAGAGTTATGGTGAATTTTTTGAAGTTGTAATTTTTTCCCACAATTCTTTGCAAAATGAAATTTTTTTTTTTTCCCCCCAAAATTGTCATATGTTAACGGGTTATATCTCACACCCAGCACATGCATACCACAAATTACACACCAAAACACATTCTTCTACTCCTCCTGAGTATGGCGATACCACATGTGAGTCTTTTACACAGCCTGGCCATATACAGAGGCCCAACATGTAGGGAGCGCCATCAGGCGTTCTAGGAGCATAAATTACACACATAATTTCTTGACTACCTCTTGCACTTTTGAAGGTCCTGGAGCACCAGGACAAGGGAAACGCCCAAAAAATGACCCCATTTTGGAAAGTAAACACCCCAACGTATATTCTAGGAGGCATAGTGAGTCTTTTGAACATGTCATTTTTTCCACAAGTTTTTGGAAAATGTGGAAAGAAAATGAAATCACATTTTTTTTTACACAGAGTTGTCCATTTATACAATATTTCTAACACACAGCATGTACCTAGCAAAAATGACACCCCAAAATATATTCTGCTACTCCTCCCGAGTATGGCAATACCACATGTGTGACACTTTTACACAGCCTGACCACATACAGAGGCCCAACATGTAGGGAGCGCCATCAGGCGTTCTAGGAGCATAAAATTACACACATAATTTCTTGACTACCTCTTGCACTTTTGAAGGTCCTGGAGCACCAGGACAATGGAAACGCCCAAAAAATTACCCCATTTTGGAAAGTAAACACCCCAACGTATATTCTAGGAGGCATAGTGAGTCTTTTGAACATGTCATGTTTTCCACAAGTTTTTGGAAAATGTGGAAAGAAAATGAAAACGCATTTTTTTTTTTACACAAAGTTGTCCATTTATACAATATTTCTAACACACAGCATGTACATAGCAAAAATGACACCCCAAAATATATTCTGCTACTCCTCCCGTGTATGACGATACCACATGAGTGACACTTTTATACAGCCTGACCCCATACAGAGGCCCAACATGCAGGGAGCACCGTCAGGTGTTCTAGGGGCATACATTTAGAATCTAATTTGACCATCTTTTACACTATTGTGAGGCACTGTGGTGGCATGGATAGGCACTGTAGTGGCAAAGATGGGCAGGGTATTGGTATGGATGAGCAGTAGAGTGGCACGGATGGGCACTGTAGTGGCATGGATGGGCACTGTAGTGGCACGGATGGGCAGTGTAGTGGCACGGTTGGGTAGTGTAGTGGCACGGTTGGGCAGTGTAGTGGCATGGATGGGCACTGTAGTGGCACGGATGGGCACTGTAGTGGCATGGATGTGGCACAGATGGGCACTGTAGTGGCATGGATGTGTCACGGATGAGAACTGATATGGTATGGATGAGCATGAATGAGGCACAAATGAGCCATGGATGGGGATGGATGAGCCACGGATGGGTGGATGAGCACGGATGGGTGGGTGAGCACGGATGGATGGCTGGATGAGCATGGATGGATGGATGGGTGAGCACGGCTGGGTGGGTGCGCATGGATGGATGTCTGGGTGAGCATGGATGGGTGGCTGGGTGAGCATGGATGGATGGCTGAGTGAGCACGGCTGGGTGGGTGAGCATGGATGGATGGCTGGGTGAGCACGGTTGGGTAGGTGAGCATGGATGGATGGCTGGGTGAGCACGGCTGGGTGGGTGAGCATGGATGGATGGCTGGGTGAGCACGGTTGGGTAGGTGAGCATGGATGGATGGCTGGGTGAGCACGGCTGGGTGGGTGAGCATGGATGGATGGCTGGGTGAGCACGGTTGGGTAGGTGAGCATGGATGGATG
>BLSH010335835.1:310366-336057 GCA_018402905.1 Glandirana rugosa
CCCCCCCCCCCCCCCCAGTTCAAACCAGGCTCTTCGGGTTTGGTTTGGATATTAAGGGGAACCCCGTGCCAAATTAAAAAAAAAAATTATGTTGGGTTCCCCCTAAGATCCAAACCAGACCCTTATCCGAGCATGCAGCCCTGGCCGGTTAGGATGGGGGGGGGGCGCTTTCCCCGCCTCTGCGGCCCGGCACCTGTGTGTCTCCCAGAATGGGCGGTCTTCACAATGTCAGTTCTTTTATAAGAAGGGACGTGGCCACCCGGTGACGTAAATGGGTGACCCGCCCCCTCTGACAGGACAGGACGTCAGAAGGGGGCGGGTTCACTCGGTTATGTCACTGGGTGGCCCCGCCCCTTCTTATAAAAGAACTGTCATTGTGAAGACTGCCCATTCTGGGAGACGCGCAGGGGCCGGGCTGCAGCAGCAGGGAGAGTGGCGGTGGTGAAAGAAGAAGGAAGAAAAAGATGAAGATTGAAGACGAAGTGAGGAAGCAAGAAGACTAAAAGAAGAAGCAGAAGACCAGAAGAAGGACTGGGTCAGAAGAAGATGGAAGAAGAAAGAAGAAAGAAGAAAAAGAGCTATTTTACACAATAAAGGACTTGTCAAAAACTGCCTCTTGTTTTTTTTACCACTACACTCTTTTTTGGTGAATGGGTAGGGGTACAATGTAACCCATACCTATTCACATAAGGGGGTCGCGATCTGGGGGTCCCCTTATTAAAGGGGGCTTCCAGATTCTGATAAGCCCCCTGCCCACAGACCCCCACAACCACTGGCCAGGGTTGTGGGGCTGAGACCCTTCTCCCCATCAACATGGGGGCAAGGTGCTTTGGGGGTGACCTCAAAGCATCCTCCCCATGTTGAGGGCACGGGGCCTGGTATGGTTCATGGGGGCGCTCGCTCATCCCACCCCCTTCTGCCATGCCAGGGCTGCGTGTTCGGATAACGGTCTGATTGGACCTGAAGGGCCTGGTACAGACTTTGGGGGGACCCCTACGCAATTTTTTTTAATTTTGGCACAGGGTTCCCCTTAAAACCCATACCAGACCTGAAGGGCCTGGTACAGACTTTGGGGGGATCCCTACGCAATTTTTTTTTTTAATTTTGGCACGGGGTTCCCCTAAAAATCCATACCAGACCTGAAGGGCCTGGTTCGGACTTTGGGGGGACCCCTATGCAATTTTTTTTACATTTTGGCACAGGGTTCCCCTTACAATCCATACTAGAGCTAAAGGGCCTGGTATGGACTTTGGGGGGGGACCTATGCAATTTTTTTTTTATTTTGGGCGGGGTTCCCCTTAAAATACATACCAGACCTCAAGGGTCTGTTACGGACTTTGGGGGGTACCCTACACAATTTTTTTTTTTTTAATTTTGGTGCAGGCCCCGCTCTGTTGTAAATGATTTTAAAAATTGTGATGACATGCCCCAGTCAAACAGGTGCTGAAAAATTGGGCCTTGGGTGTTGGCGGTGCCAGAACACTGTAACCCCTTGCAGTTACTCTTGTTGGACGCAGGAATGGGACGTGCTGTTGTAAATTAGTTTAACCACTTAAGGCCCAGAGCCTTTTTTTACACTTGTTGTTTACAAGTTAAAATAATTGTTTTGCTATAAAATTACTTAGAACCCCCAAACATTATATATTTTTTTCAAACACCCTAGAGAATAAAATGGCGATCGTTGCAATACTATTTGTCACACGGTATTTGCGCAGCGGTCTTTCAAGTACAATTTTTTTGGGAAAAAAATTAGCTTTTTTGAGTTAAAAAATAAGACAACAGTAAAGTTAGCCCAAATAGATACCATATATGTTACGGTTGAAAACTGCGCACACTTGCGGAATGGCGACAAACTCCGGTACTAAAAAATCTCCATAGGCGACGCTTTAAAAATTTTGAATGATTACCAGGCTAGAGGTGCATAGCAGGTCTTTTGCTAGAATTATTGCTCATACTCTGGCGATTGCGGCGATACCTCATATGTGGGGTTTGAACACCGTTTTCATATGCGGGCGTGACTTACGTATGCGTTTTCCTTGCTGTAAACATCCCTTGTGATAGTAATATATGGTGACAGGTACTCTTTATGGAGGGATGGGAGGTCTGAAAGACCCCCCATCCCTCCTTTACACTTCACAGTATTCAGAAAAACGGTGATTCTGAATAATGTCATTTTTTTAAAACCGGCGCCGTTTGCCTCCGAGTAAATCGCAAGTGACGTCATGACGTCGCTTCCGGAAATGTACGAAGGAGTCCCGATTGAAGCCAATTCCGGCTTCCACAGGGGCTCTACACAGCGGCCAGAAGCGTTGAATCGGAGCTCCGGTCTCCCGCTGGGAGACCGGGGAAGAGCGGTGGATGGTGGTGGGAGGGGGGGTTGGCCCCTCCCGATCCCTGGGATAAAGACCGAGCAGCTTCTGAGCCGGATCGGCCATTAGAACCGGATAGCTGGCCGCCTGCTCTAAAAAACTGTACAAGGATATAGCCTGTAGCTGCAGGCTAAACCCAAATACATCCACTTAAAGCTACTGCCGTTTATAAACGGAGATTCGCGTTAAGTGGTTAAAAATTGTGTTGACATGCCCCAGTCAAACAGGTGGTGAAAAATTGGTCCTTGGGTGTTGTCGGTGCCAGAACACTGTAACCCCTTGCAGTTAATTTTGTTGGGCACAGGAACGGGCCCTGCTGTTGTAAATTAGTTTAACCACTTAACGCAAATCGCTATTTGTGAACGGTGGCTGCTTTAAGTAGAAGTATTGGGGTATAGTCTGCAGCGACAGGCTATACCCTGGTACCGTTTTTTAGAGCAGGCAGCCGGCTATCCATTGATAACAGCCGATCTGGCTCGGGAGCCGCTCGGTCATTATCCCAGGCAGCGGGAAGGGACATCCCCCCCTCCCGCCACAATCCACCGCTCTTCTCTGGCCTCTTGTCCCAACGGCTGTGTGGAGTCCCTGTGGAAGGCGGAACCGGCTTTGATCGGGACTCCTTCGTACATTTCCGGAAGCAGTGTTACAACGTCACTTCTGGTTTCCTCGGCAGCTAACGGCGCCAGTTTTTTAAAAAATGACAATATTCAGAATCACCGTTTTTGGCGATCTGAATACTGTGAAGTGTAAAGGAGGGATGGGGGTCTAAAAGTCCCTCCATAAAGAGTACCTGTCACCATGTATTACTTTCATAAGGGATGTTTACATTCCTTGTGATAGCAATAAAAGTGATCAGATTTTTTTTTAAAGGAACAGTGTTAAAAGAAAAAAAAAAGAGAAAAAAAGAAAAAATAATAATTTTAAAGCGCCATCGTCTCCGCAAGCTCATGCAGCAAAGAAAACACATACGTAAGTCGCGCCCGCATATGGCAATGGTCTTCAAACCACACATGTGAGGTATCGCCGCGATCGCCAGAGTTGAAATTTTTTAAAGCGTCTCCTATGGAGATTTTTAAGTACCGGAGTTTGTCGTCATTCCGCGGGTGTGCGCAATTTTCAACCATAACTTGTATGGTATCTATCAAAAAAAAAGATTTTAACTTGTAAACAACAAATTTAAAAATGGGCTCCGGGGGTTAAGGGGTTAACCACTTCAATACTGGGCACTTAAACCCCCTTCCTTCCCGGACCAATTTTCAGCTTTCAGCGCTGTTACAGTTTGAATGACAATTGCGCGGTCATGCGATACTGTACCCAAATTACATTTTTATCATTTTTTTCACACAAATAGAGCTTTCTTTTGGTGGTATTTAATCACCCCTGGGTTTTTTATTTTTTGCGCTATAAATTAAATAAGACTGAAAATTTTCAAAAACACTGCATTTTTCTTAGTTTCTGTTATAAAATTTTGCAAATAAGTAATTTCTCTTCATAAATTTTGACCAAAAATGATACTGCTGCATTTCTTTGGTAAAAATAACCCAAATCTGGGTTTATTTGGTGTTGGAGGACAGACAGATGTGACGGGGACTGTGACAGATGTTTTGTGTATGGTGACAGATGTGACAGGACATACAGCTGTTTTGGGGACTGTGACAGATGTGACGGGGACAGACAGATGTTTTGGGGACTGTGACAGATGTGACGGGGACATACAGATGTTTTGGGGACTGTGACAGATGTGATGGGGGACATACAGATGTTTTGGGGACTGTTTTATGGGGACACTTATGTGTATGGGGACAGGGTTATCAGTGTGCTTGGTGCACTGTGTGGGGGGCGATTTGTGAGAGCTCTCTGCATGATATCATCATCATGCAGAGAGCTGTCACATAGCTGCAGCTTCCCCCCTCCCCCCCGCACTGAGCTCTCACTGAGCTCAGCGGGGGGAGAACTGTCACAGAGACGTTCGTCTCTGTTTACAATGTGACTGGACACAGCCGTCACATGATCGGGAGGGCCAATCAATGCACCCATATGCCGATCTCTGCTCAGCTGGATCCTGTGATCATAATGATCACAGGATCCAGCTGCAGCACGCCACGTGGCCGCGCTGCAATCTCCCGTTCTGCAGGACGTATATGCACGTCCTGTCAGAACGGGGAAGCTCCCACCCAGCCGTATATGTACAGTGGCCGGGTGGGAGGTGGTTAAAAACTGTATATATTTTAAGACACCACGTCAAGTGTACTACAGTCAGGTCCATAAATATTGGGACATCGACACAATTCTAATCTTTTTGGCTCTATACACCACCACAATGGATTTGAAATTAAACAAACAAGATGTGCTTTAACTGCAGACTTTCAGCTTTAATTTGAGGGTATTTACATCCAAAGCAGATGAACTTTGTAGGAATTACAACAGTTTGTATATGTTCCTCCCACTTTTTAAAGGACCAAAAGTAATGGGACAGGTTAACAATCATAAATCAAACTTTCACTTTTTAATACTTGGTTGCAAATCCTTTGCAGTCAATTACAGCCTGAAGTCTGAAATGCATAGACATCACCAGACACTGGGTTTCACCCCTGGTGATGCTCTGCCAGGCCTCTAATGTAACTGTCTTCAGTTCCTGCTTGTTCTTGGGGCATTTTCCCTTCAGTTTTGTCTTCAGCAAGTGAAATGCATGCTCAATCGGATTCAGGTCAGGTGATTGACTTTGGTTGCTTTCGCAGTATGCTTCGGGTCATTGTCCATCTGCACTGTGAAGCTCCGTCCAATGAGTTCTGAAGCACTTGGCTGAAAATGAGCAGATAATATTGCCCGAAACACTTCAGAATTCATCCTGCTGCTTTTGTCAGCAGTCACATCATCAATAAATACAAGAGAACCAGTTCCATTGGCAGCCATACATGCCCACGCCATGACACTACCACCACCATGCTTCACTGATGAGGTGGTATGCGTTGGATCATGAGCAGTTCCTTTCCTTCTCCATACTCTTCTCTTCCCATCACACTGGTACAAGTTGATCTTGGTCTCATCTGTCCATAGAATGTTGTTCCAGAACTATGAAGGCTTTTTTAGATGTTGTTTGGCAAACTCTAATCTGGCCTTCCTGTTTTTGAGGCTCACCAATGGTTTACATCTTGTGGTGAAACCTCTGTATTCACTCTGGTGAAGTCTTCTCTTGATTGTTGACTTTGACACACATACACCTACCTCCTTGAGAATGTTCTTGATCTGGCCAACTGTTATGAAGGGTGTTTTCTTCACCAGGGAAAGAATTCTTCGGTCATCCACCACAGTTGTTTTCCGTGGTCTTCCGGGTCTTTTAGTATTGCTGAGCTCATCGGTGCGTTCTTTCTTTTTAAGGATGTTCCAAACAGTTGATTTGGCCACATCTAATGTTTTTGGTATCTCTCTGATGGGTTTGTTTTGTTTTTTCAGCCTAATGATGGCTTGCTTCACTGATAGTGACAGCTCTTTGGGTCTCATATTGAGAGTTGACAGCAACAGATTCCAAATGCAAATAGCACACTTGAAATGAACTCTGGACCTTTTATCTGCTCCTTGTAAATGGGATAATGAGGGAATAACACACCTGGCCATGGAACAGCTGAGCAGCCAATTGTCCCATTACTTTTGATCCCTTAAAAAGTGGGAGGCACATATACAAACTGTTGTAATTCCTACACCGTTCACCTGATTTGGATGTAAATACCCTCAAATTAAAGCTGAAAGTCTGCAGTTAAAGCACATCTTGTTTGTTTCATTTCAAATCCATTGTGGTGGTGTATAGAGCCAAAAAGATTAGAATTGCGTTGATGTCCCAATATTTATGGACCTTACTGTATATACCATACATACCCCCCCGAATGCACTATAATGCACTGATGAATTCACTCAATACGCTGTGTGTATATATATATATATATATATATATATATATATAAATTTTAATACACCATGTCAAGTGTACTATATACCGTATGTACAGATATATAGTGTTCACTCAATACGTTGTGTGTGTGTGTGTGTGTGTGTGTGTGTATATATATATATATATATATATCAGGCTGTATATATTTTAATACACCACGCCAAGTGTACTATATACCGCACACTCAATACGTGTGTGTGTGTGTATATATATATATATATATACACCAGGCTGTATATATTTTTCAATACACAGGTCAAGTGTACTTTATACCGTATGTACAGATATATAGTGCACACTCAATAAGCTGTGTGTGTGTGTATATATATATATATATATACCAGGCTGTATATATTTTAAAGAAAAGAAGCACAAAAAGGCGCACTGGCCTAGCGCATTATCCTTGATACCTTTATTGTGTAAAACTCATAAAAACAATCTTGTAACAAACTTCAATGTGAAGGAGTGGGTCACATCAGTACGACCGCCTCACACTGGTAGTCTGGACAGATAGGCTGACGCGTTGCGAGGCCGTGGCCTCTTCCTCAGAGCCTGATGTATATATTTTAATACACCACGTCAACTGTACTATATACCGTATGTACAGTGTAAACTGATATTTATATATTTTTTTCTTTTTATGTATATATCTATCTATCTTTATATCTATCTATCTAACTTTTTTTTCTTTTTTTTACTCGTTAAAAATGCTATCTAGCTAAACTGCCTGTAATCAGGAACCTAGACTCTCTCTCTATCACCGCCAACACACTACGTAGAGCAGCTGTACAAGTGGCTTTATATAGTGTGGGGCGTGGATTGAGGCTGCTGTGCAGTGATTGGCTAAAGACACCCTTCCTTTAGCCTATCAAATTTCTCACAGCAGGCCGCCCGCTGATTGGCCAAAGCATGCAGGTTATGTGCATGCTTTGACCAATCAGCAGACAGCATTCCGCCGCCATTGGAATGCATTATGGGGTGCATGAAGTTCGAACACCCCATAATGTTTGTAATTTCCCTAACAGACGCATACCCGATGTTCAAGTCGAACATGCGTTCGTCTCAAACCGGAAGCTCATCCCTAGTGTGTAGGAAGGTTCTATCTGTATGAGCTCTGTGGCTCGCAAGGTAACACTGCTGCCTAACAGAACTTATTTCCTGGGTTTGAATCCCAATCACACCACATCATGTAGAGATGTTGTTTGTTCTCCCTATATTGGTAAACATAACTCGTGGCTCAGAGCCTTACATCAATTATGTCTAAATGTAGTATTTATGTGTAGGAGGGTTCCACCACTATTGCAAATCTTGCCAGGTAGCCAAAAGTATTGAGACACCTGCCTTTACAAGCACATGAACTTTAATGGCATTCCAGTCTTAGTCCATAGGGTTCAATATTGATTTGACCCACCCTTTGCAGCCATAACAGCTTCAACTCCTCTGGGAAGGCTGTCCATGAGGTTTAGGAGTGTGTCTATGGGAATGTTTGGCCATTCTTATAGAAGTGCATTTGCGAGGTCAAGCACTGATGTCGGATGAGAAGGCCTGGCTCGCAGTCTCCGCTCTAATTCAGCCAAAAGGTGTTCTATCTGGTTGAGGTCAGGACTCTGGGCAGGCCAGTCAAATTCCTCCATCCCAACCTCGTTCATCCATGTCTTTATGAGCCTTGCTTTGTGCACTAGTCCAAATCATTTGGTGGAGGGGGGATTATGATGTGGGGTTGTTTTTCAGGGGTTGGGCTTGGCCCCTTAGTTCCAGTGAAGCAAATTCTTAAGGCATCAGCAATACATTTTGGTTAATTTCATGCTCCCAACTTTGTGGGAACAGTTTGGGGATGGGAATGGCCCCTTCCTGTTCCAACATGACTGCGTACCAGTGCACAAAGCAAAGTCCATAAAGAAAATGGATGAGGGAGGTTGGTGTGGAGGAACTTGACTGGCCTGCACAGAGTCCTGACCTCAACCAGATAGAACACCTTTTTGCTGAATTAGAGCAGAGAATGTCAGGCCTTCTTATCCAACATCAGTGCCTGACCTCAAAATGGCCAAACATTCCTGTAGACACACTCCTAAACCTTATGGACAGCCTTCCCAGAAGAGTTGAAGCTGTTATAGCTGCAAAGGGTGGGCCAAATCAAATTAGAACCCTATAGCCTAAGACTGGGTTGCCATTAAAGGTCATATGCGTGTAAAGGCAGGCGCCCCAATACTTTTGGCTACCTCGCAAGATTTGCAATGGTGGTGGAACCCTCCTACACATAAATATTACATTTAAACATAATTTATGTAAGGCCCTAAGCCAAGTTATGTTTACCAATATAGTGAGAACAAACAGCATCTCTACATGAAGTGGTGTGTTTGGGTTTCAAACCCAGGAACTAAGCTCTTTTAGGCAGCTCTGTTACCTTGTGAGCCACAGAGCTGATACAGAGTCCTGACCTCAGCACAACAGAACACTTTTGGGATGAATTACAGTGGAGACTGCAAGCTAGACCTTCTCGTCCATCATCAGTGCCTGACCTCACAAATGGGCTTCTGGAAGAATGGTCAAACATTCCCATAGACACACCCTTAAAACTTATGGATAGCCTTCCCAGAAGAGTTGAAGCTGTTATAGCTGAAAATGGTGACCCAACACTATACTGAACCCTGGGCTGCCAGTCTAGTTCATGTGTGTGTGTAAAGGCACGTGTCCCAATACTTAGGACAATATATTGTATATTACTTGTGACACTGAGCATGGCTATGGACTTAGGGCTTGTTCACTCCACAGAGATGGACTAGACATGTGCTCACTGCTCACTAAGTGGCTAGCAAATCCATCTAGCACCCAAGTGGTTACTGGTTCACATCCTGGATATGCTAATGCTTGTGTTGAAGTTTATATGTACCCCCTGTGTGGGTTTCTCACCACAATCCAAAGACAGGCTGGCATTTTAATTATCTCTTGTACAAATAGTCTGTAATGTAAGCAAGTTATTTTGAGACTTTAAATTGGAAGCTCATTGCAGCCAAGGACTTGGACATTTCAAATTGTAGGGTTTACACTGCACAGGTACATCTGGTTAGAAAACTGTTGCTTGGATCAGTGTTTCTCAACTTCAGTCCTCATGGCGCCCCAACAGGCCATGCTTTCAGGATTTCCCTTAGATGAAACGGCTGTGATAATTACTAAGGCAGTGAAACTGATCAAATCACTTGTGCAAAATAATGGCAAGCCTGAAAACATGACCTGTTGGGGATACTTGAGGACAGAGTTGAGAACCACTGACTTAGAATTTTGTCCTGAAGTTATACTGATCTGATGAAGATAGACAAGGGTTAACACAGCAAATAGTATTAGGTATTGCAGCCCCTCAGGTGAAAGCAATTTGAACAGACAGATTGAAAGATACTGGTGGGCGTTTACTTCTATTGGGCGTGCATCAGTGTGCTAGCTTATATAATGGACTTCAATAGGGGGGGTGGTTTGGCCTGACAAGAGGCCAAGTTTTTTGCTGTGGTTTTTGTAAGCTAAGGGGGAATGCTGGGACTTTGGGGTCCCCCCAGAGTCCCGTGGTCTGTTGCGAGAGAGGTTTCTCTTTGAAGAGGAAGCTTATCCTTTTTTCCAACATGGTGGATGAAAGATATACGTCAGCGGCCAATGAGGTGTGCTTCCGCAATGCGATTAAAATTGAAATTTCGGAAGAATCCCGGGAGGAGGACTGTGCAAAGCTGGTCATGGAGAATGTGTTATCACTGTGTGGAGTGGAGGGTAAGAACTTATTATGCATGGCAGAATACCTTTAATCAGGGAGTAGTAGAGGTGGTGTTCAGAGAGTATAGGAAATACCACAGCTTTAAAAGTGATTGGGAAGTTAGAAGAGAACAACCTGAGTTAAAAAGCTTTTGCGTGCAATTCTTACATCGCAGCCCATGGAAAATGGTGACTGTGATGTTGTACAACCCATATCTGACAACTGGAGAGGTGACAGAATTTTTAAAATTGTAATGTGAGGAGGTGGAATTTGTAAAACTTATAAATAACAGTGTGGGGGTCTCGTCTGGAAAGAGACCACGCAGAGGACCACCTCGAACATATTAAGCAGACATTACAAATTGGTCGCAATAAGGGGTTTCTCAAATATTTCAGGCTGCCTGCCTATTGTTGAAAGTGCTGATCAATGGGACACGTGACACAAGATTGTGACCTACTGCAGAGGTACAGAACCTTTTCAGGGTTAGGCCATACTGCTGAGAAGTGTACTTGTCACGCACCTGATGGTGGAGTCTGTCTTATGCAGGAAGTAACCGCTCTTGCGGTCCTGGTTCGAGGGTCCCCGGTAGAGCAGACAGGGAGCCCAGGAGCTCAGGGGGGCACGAGGGCTGGACAGGATCCCTGGTGGTGGTATGGATGGTCCAGTGAGGCTCGTGCGCGGTACAAAGGGTTCAGGCAGAAGGGTCGTCAGATGCAGGCAGGGTCGTCAACAGGCTGGCAGCGAAGTACAAGGGATCAGGCAGGAGAGTGGTCGTAGGCAAGCTGGGGGTCAGTGCAGGCAGAAATCAACAAGGTCAAGGTCAAGCAGGGTTGCAGGATCAGGTAAACAGGAAATCAGTTTGCTCAGGAACACTCACACGCTGTAGAACGGACAGCACTTGATGCAGGAAGTACACTTGTTTAAATAGGGCTGCCCGGCCCCACCTCCTCCGGGAGCGTGAGGAAACAACAATCAAATGCAATAAACCCTCAGCACAGTCTTCTAACAGTACCGTTCCCAAGAAGTGCACACATTGCAAGAGCACAGAGCATCTCTACAAGGATTGTCTCACCAGACCTAAGACTTTTGCAGAGACAGTGGCAGGAGGTAAAAAAAACGAAGAAAACAAACTTACCAGGAGATGTCTTAAGGCAGGTGGTGGAGATGGAAAAAGAGATGGAGGCGGAGAGTGGAGAAAGTAGTAAAGGTGATACAGAAAGAGCGGAGCCCAGTGAGAAGGTGGAGAGAGGTGGTGATGTAGTACAGGAGAAAAAAATCTGATGGTACAGCAGAATTAGTAGAAGAGGAGAAAGAAGAGATGGAGTGCCAGACGGTAAAAGAAGCGAGACACCAAGATGATTCAGGAGAAGAGATGGGGCGTAAGAGAAGAAAGGTTGTGAATATGACAGAAGACTTGTTTGGAGAAACGGTGGGGTCTCCGGATTCTTTTTCCTGGATCATGGAACTGGAGAAGGAGGAGGCTGAAGGAGATTCACTAGCATCGGAGCCAGGTGTTGTGAAGAAACTTCAAGATGGCAAGGAGAAGGATCCAGGGTAACAAGTGACGTATGATGTGACAGAAGTTTTCCTTTTGTTTACTGCTATAACTCTTTATAGATGCAGCTGAGAGTCGCATCACTTAATGTGCGATCTATAGAAAGTATCAGACGAAGAGCAACAATTTTTGATTTTTTTTCTAATGTCCAAGCGGATATTTTTTTGTTTCAAGAGTGTTGGGTTGAGTTTATGTTACAGTATGATGAGGTGGAAAAGGATTGGAAATATGGTCCCTCTTTATGGTCGGGGGAGAATAGTGTTAAGAATTCTGGGGTAGGGATTTTAGTTAAATCAGGGAATGTAGAAATGATTTCAGTTACTCATATTGAGCCAGGTAGGGCAATTTTGGTTAAAGTTTCCTTTATGGGGAAGGAGATAAAAATAGTTAATATATATAGCCCGATAAAGAAAAACAAACAATGTGTTTTGTTTGAGAAAGTTAATTTGTTTTTAATGGGGCAAGAGCCAGTTTTATTTATGGGGGATTTCAATTGTATTTTACGTCTGGTAGACAGATGTGGAGATAGTACGTTAAATAAATCTTCAAAAATATTAAATGAGTTGTGTGATGACTTGAGACTGCAGGGTGTATGGAGCGTAGTCGGTAACGATCATAATAGGTATGTGGAAAAGTGTAACGACTAAATCAAGGATTGATTATTGTTTTGTAGCAAATGGTGTGAGTGCGGTTTGGTTTTGGTTCAAGTAAAAGTGGAAGGATGTGTGTCTGTGCAGAGATGTTTGTGGAAGTTGAATGAGTTGTTATTAGAGGATGAAAGGATGTGTGAACAGTTCCGAGTGATGTAAGAGAGGTGGAAAAAAGCGAAAATAAGATTTCAAAATAGGTTGAAGTGGTGGGATTGGGTCAAAATACAATGCAAAACTTTTTTCATTAGGTGGGGTATTAAAAAGAGAAAAGAACAGAGACAACAGTATTTCCTTTTGAATACAAGATGGCAGTGTCTGATCAAGTTGAAGGATATGTGTGTGGATGTGAGTGAAGAGATGGAGCAAGTGTGTGAGGAAAGGAAAAGCTGGATGAATGAACAAGGGAAGGAGATCGTATATAGAGCAAAGGTGAAGGAATTAGAGATGGATGAGAAATGCAGAAGGTTTTTTTTTAAAGTGTGTGCAAAAGAAAAGAGTGATTAGTGAGATTGATGGGTGTAAAGAGATGAAGAGTATTTTGGGTAAGGTTTTTGAGTTTTACCAGACACTGTTTTCTAAGAAACTGATCGAGTCTTCCTATATCTTGATTTTTTAGACAAATTGGACAACAAATTGGATGTGAGTATGCATGAGAGTTTGACAGAGAGAGTTACGTGTGATGAGTTGGAAATGGTTGTGAAGTGTATGGCGAAGAGGAAAACACCTGGATGTGATGGACTGAATGTAGAGTTTTATTTGACGTTTTGGGATTGTGTGAAAGATGATTTGTGTGGTGTTGTGAACTATGTGTTTGAATGTAGAGAGTTAAGTGAGTCACAAAAGAATGGTGTAGTGACATTGATTTTAAAAAAAGGGGACCAGACTGACATAAAAAATTACAGACCAATAACATTACTCAATGTCGACTATAAAATGATAGCGAAAATACTGATGTGTAGATTAACCGGTTCCCCACCGCGCGCCGTCTTTTTACGGCGGCAGTCGGGGAGCCCTGCGCGAATCGCCCTAAATAAGCGGCGATCTGCAATCAGCCACCAGGGGAGTGTGCCCGCAGCTCGAGCGGACCCGATGTCCGCCGGCGAGCCGCGATGAGCGGCTACAGGGAAAGAACGGGGAACCGTCGATGTAAACACGGCGGTTCCCCGCTCTGTCAGTGAGGTATGAGAGATCTACTGATCCCTGTCACTGGGATCAGTTAGATCTCTCATGCCCATGTTAGCCCAACCCCCCCACAGTAAGAACACACCCAGTGAACACAGTTAACCCCTAGCTCTCCCCCCCAGGTTAACCCCTTCACTGCCAATGACATTTATACAGTAATCAGTGGACATTTAAATTTCTGATCGCTGAATAAATGTCATTGGTCCCAAAAAAGTGTCAAAAATGTTCGACATGTCCGCCCCAATATCGCATTACCGCTAAAAATAGCAGATCGCCGCCATTACTAGTAAAAAATAAAATAAAAATAAAAACCCCAGAAATAAATTCTCACCATCCGTAAACGCGGCCACTTTTGCGCAAACCAATCAATAAGCGCCAATTGCAATTTTTTTTATCGCAAATATGAGGAATTATATAAATCGGCCAAAAACGGTGAAAAAAAATGTTTTTTTATATTTTTTTTTTTGGATTTGAATTTTAGCAAAAAGTAAGAAATTTGTTTTTTTTTTTGCAAAATGGTCGCTCTTCTTTTGTTTATAGCGGCGATAAGAAATGACGCAGAGGCGATCAAATACCACCAAAAGAAAGCTCTATTTGTGGGAAAAAAAGGACGCAAATTTTGTTTGAGTGCAACGTTGCACAACCGCGCAATTGTCAGTTAAAGCAACGCAGCGCCGAATCGCAAAAAGTGCTCTGGTCCTAAAGCTGCAAAACCTTCCGGTTGGTAAGTGGTTAAAGAGAGTGATTAAATGTGTGATTGGTGAGAGTCAAGTGTGTGCGGTGCCTGCCCGGAGTGTGTGGGAGAATTTGATTTTGGTGAGAGATGTTGTGAGTGATGTGTTAGATAGAAATAGAAGAGTGGCTTTACTTTCTCTTGATTTCAAAAAAGCGTACGACAGAGTGAGTCATGAATTTATGTTTCTAGTGTTAGAGTGAATGAATTTGCCGAGTGGTTTTGTAAATACGGTGAGAGTGTTGTATAGGAATGTGTGTTCACGTGTATTGGTGAATGGGATGCTAACAGATAAAGTGGATATAAACTTTGGGGTTCGATAAGGGTGCCCGTTGTCTGTTTTTTTTTATTTATATGTTGTATAGAGCCCATAGTAAGTCTGTGCAGAGAAAAAATTATTCGGGGAGTGACTATATGTGGGAGCGGAGGAAGGGATGCCAAAGTTCTGAGTTATATGGACGATGTGGTGGTTGTGTGTACGGAAGTGAGGCCAGTGAAAAGAGCAGTGTTTGTGGCTGAGAGTTTTTATCAAGCATCTGGGTTTAAATTTAATTTAGAGAAGAGTGTGTGTTGTGGGTTTGGTGAATGGAGTGAAAGTGAAAGTTTGAAAGTGATTGTAT
Source organism: Glandirana rugosa (assembly GCA_018402905.1). Lineage (NCBI taxonomy): Eukaryota > Metazoa > Chordata > Amphibia > Anura > Ranidae > Glandirana > Glandirana rugosa. The sequence continues at coordinate 325,158 of BLSH010335835.1, forward strand.
GTAAAGAGCAAATTAAGATTTTAGGAGTTTTTTTGATCAACGGAATAATGGAGAAAAGTGTTGGGAAGTTATATTGGCAAAAGTTTTAAAAAAGTGACATTCTGGAAACTAAGGAAATTAACCATAACAGGAAAAATATTATTAATCAAAGCAATCATTTTGCCTTTTTTGCTTTATACTAGTTTAGCTTATTATCCTGGAGAGGTGATTATTAGGAAGATTATTAGAGAATTGTTTATGTTTGTATGGGGAGCAAAAATGGAAAGAGTGAAGATAGAAATTTTACAGAAAGATTTGGATAAGGGAGGAAGGGGAATGCCTGATGTGAAATTGTTTCTGTGTGTGAGATATCTTGGGATGATAGTGAGGATGAGTGAGAAAGAAACTTTAACTAGATGTATGATACGGTACAGTGGTGGTAGAGTGTTAAGAATGTATAAACGGGTGAGTGGAAGTTTGAGTGTGCCTTATATGGAGTGTTTGAGTAGTCATTATAAAATGTTGTTTACATATTTAAAATGGTATGAGCTGCAACAGTATGGTGCAGAAGAATGGAAAGATCCTAAGAAGGTGATAAAAAAGATAATGGGTAGTCAGATTGTAGTGACGGTCAAGAGATATAGCGAGAGTGTGTCAAAGAGTGTATGGAATATGGTGGTTAACAAAAATCTGACCGACAGTCAAAGCGATCTGGGATGGCAAATAGTACATGAATGTCAACCAGTGAGAGCTTTCCAATATAGAAGGGGATTATTAAGATCGGGTAGCTGTCCTAGGTTCCCTTGTGGGAATAATGAAACCGTGACGCACCATATGTGGAATTGGGATTTCGCTCAAGAGTTTTGGAGGAGAGTAGGCGGGATTTTGAAGATGGTGACTGGGATGACATGTTTGAGTTTTGATAAAGTGGTGTATGGGTTGAATTTAGTGGTTATGCAAAATAAGAATTTGGTGGCATGGAAAATAATTAGTTTGGGGAAAGAGGTATTATAGAAGAGTAGGTGTGTGTTGGTGAATAAGAGAGAGATGATAAGTATAGATGAATGTGTGAATTTTCTGTTATCTAAAATGTATATATATTTTTTGTGGGACGTGAAACGTATGGGTGAAGGTGCGAATGAGGTGTGGAAGGTTAATCAGTGGTATTTGTTTAGGTTGAGTATTGTGAATTAAGCTTTAAAGTGGTTGTCAAGTCATGACAACCACTTTAAACTACAGGTAAGCCTACAATAAGGCTTACCTGTAGGTCCAGGAAATATCTCCTAAACCTGCCCTTTCCATGACTTATTTACTGCCATTTTTGTGCCCAAAAGTTTGGGTCAACATTGCCTTCAATGGGGATCGGTGTCCGGGGTCAAGTTCGGATCGAGTTCGGTGCCGAACCCGAACGTTTTCACGAGGTTCGGCCGAACCCGACGAACTCGAACATCCAGGTGTCCGCTCAACTCTAGACATCACCAGACGCTGGGTTTCATCCCTGGTGATGCCCCCAGGTCTCTACTGCAACTGTCTTCAGTTCCTGCTTGTTCTTGGGGCATTTTCCCTTCAGTTTTGTCTTCAGCAAGTGAAATGCATGCTCAATCAGATTCAGGTCAGGTGATTAACTTGCCCATTGCATAACATTTCACTTCTTTCCCTTAAAAAACTCTTTGGTTGCTTTCGCAGTATGCTTTGGGTCATTGCCCATCTGCACTGTGAAGCCCCGTCCAATGAGTTCTGAAGCATTTGGCCGAATATGAGCAGATAATATTGCCCGAAACACTTCAGAATTCATCCTGCTGCTTTTGACAGCAGTCACATCATCAATAAATACAAGTGAACCAGTTCCATTGGCAGCCACACATGCCCACGCCATGACACTACCACCACCATGCTTCACTGATGAGGTGGCATGCTTTGGATCATGAGCAGTTCCTTTCCTTCTCCATACTCTTCTCTTCCCATCACTCTGGTACAAGTTCATCTTGTTGATCTGTCCATAGGATGTTGTTCCAGAACTGTGAAGGCTTTTTTAGATATTGTTTGGCAAACTCTAAACTGGCCTTCCTGTTTTTGAGGCTCACCAATGGTTTACATCTTGTGGAGAACCTTCTGTATTCACTCTGGTGAAGTCTTCTCTTTATTGTTGACTTTGACACACATACACCTACCTCCTGGAGAGTGTTCTTGATCTATCCAACTGTTGTGAATGGTGTTTTCTTCACCAGGGAAAGAATTCTTCGGTCATCCACCACAGTTGTTTTCCGTGGTCTTCCAGGTCTTTTGGTGTTGCTGAGCTCACCGGTGCGTTCTTCCTTTTTAAGGATGTTTCAAACAGTAATGTTTTTGCTATCTCTGATGGGTTTGTTTTTTTTTTTTCAGCCTAATGATGGCTTGCTTCACTGATAGTGACAGCTCTTTGGATCTCATATTGAGAGTTGACAGCAACAGATTCCAAATGCAAATAGCACACTTGAAATGAACGGAATGAGGGAATAACACACACCTGGCCATGGAACAGCTGAGCAGCCAATTAAAAAGTGGGAGGCACATATACAAACTGTTGTAATTCCTACACCGTTCACCTGATTTGGATGTAAATACCCTCAAATTAAAGCTGAAAGTCTGCAGTTAAAGCACCTCTTGTTCTTTTCATTTCAAAGCCATTGTGGTAGTGTATAGAGCCAAAAAGATTAGAATTGTGTCGATGTCTCAATATTTATGGATCTAACTGTATCTCCTCATCTGTGTCTGATCCTGACCAATACGCTAATTCCTCCCAATCATCCCTGGTAACCAGCGTGCGTAATTTCACTGCAACATTGTTTCCGGGTGATCTCCTACATTTCTTTCTACGCTGCTGTAGCGGTACCCGGGCCTCTGCTTCTCAACCCCAAATAACTGTCCCAACCCCTCTCGCACACCCAGCAACAGTGTAATTGCAATACACAGTAAAAACAGACACAAATGTAGTGAACAGGAAGTTTGTTTACTGAGAGACTTCCCACATCAAACAAACTATATACTGATATTCAAATGTCAAAATGGCAGACTTCAAAATAATACAATCAAATGGCTTAAATGACTTTAAAGTGGCCTATGCACTCAGGCATAAAGGGGAACTGATCTGACCTGACAACAGGCAGTCCGTTTACCTCAAATCCTGAAATCACAGACCTAGGCAATGAACATGTGAGGTAACAGACCACAAATCACTGATACCAGGAAAGTAACAATGAGAGTCCTCACAATGGAAATATCCAAGATCTTCACTAGCCTGGCGTTGGTGCACTTGGTGTCCTGTTGAGCAGGATTAACAAATGGGTACTTGTAGGTATCCTGGTAAGGCAAGGTGGAATATAGGATGCTAGCAGTATCTTGGTAGGCAAAGTGTAATATAGTGACCGTTCAGCGTGGTGAGGCAATGTAGCCTTACTACTGTGTCTTTATAGATGGGCAAAGTGCCCGCTCACCCATCCTATGACCAAAGGATCAAGCGATAGGTTCTTCAACTGGCCCGACTGGTCCCCTTGTAACTGGATCGACCCACGTCCTCCAGAACGCCTGCGGAGGTACGCTGGGATCCCTCTCAGGTAGGATGTCCATCACCGTCCGATCCCTGGAGCTGTCGCAGGATCAGCACACCGATCTCTGGAGCTGTGGCTGGATGGTTCCCCTCTGTGATTAACTGCAGCCTCTCTGGTCACATCTGTCTCCTTCTCTTCCTCATGGAGATCTCCCCAGCCTTCCAAAATGGAGTCCTTAGCCAGCCCTCTGCTTTTGCAGAGCCCTCTGGGATTTGTAGTACTGTGCCTTTAAAAGTCAATGGGGCAGCTCTTTCAGGGGACTTCATATTCCAGAGTCCTTTGTGGCTCCCAGGAATCCCTCAGGCCCTGCTGCTTGTAAAAGCCTCCTTCATTGGCTGCTGTTTCTCCTTAAGCACCTAGAAGCATACCAGGGGAAACAGTGTAATCCGATCCTCCAATGTCTCTTACACAGCTTACATTGAGGTCAGTCTGCAAAACGGGGGGGGGGGGGTAATTTCACCCAGGGGCTGACAGGCACATCTCTTCCTACTAAAAGAGCCTGTGTATTTACAGCGGTCTCCTGGCAAAGTTCAGAAGTACAATTTACAAAAGGGGGAACACCGCGCTAGACTCTTAAAGAGACACTAACTATCCGCAGCTCAACCAAACAGTACTAACCATGTACTTGGAACACACTATTTCATAGACAACAGGTTGCGCTAATAATGACGGCAAATAGATACATATGACATGGATCTGATATAGTCATATAAATCATAGAGTCCAAGATAGAACATAAATGATACAGATGAATGTAGAGGTATAGACGTATCTTCATAGGCATAGACCACCGTGTGATAGATGAAAATCAGTAGTGATACCTCCACTTCACATCTAATAACTGCTTACCAGATGTTAGCGCATAAGAGCTTTGGCTGTACCCCAGCCCGGGTCCCCCCCTTGGGGATATAAACGACAAACTTGGGGTCCTGATAGAGCAGATATGACTTGAGTGGACCAAAGAGGTAGTGGAAAGGGCTGTCCGGATCCGCCTCCCGGCACTTGTGGAATAGCAATCATACAAGGTTCTCTAAACCCTCAGGTAAATCTCGCCAAGGCACCCAAAGAAGAAAAATGGTACTAATAGTGTGATAATGTTTCAGTAGATTTAATAAAAAATAGAATATTGCACTTACATCCGATAAAACCATATAAGCGTCCAAACAGTAAGCCGGCCGGCTGTAGACTCTAAACACTAAGCGGCAGTGACGTCATCGCGTCTTCCCCGACGTTCGTTTCATCTAATGAGACATAGTCATGGGGCTGGAATGCCTATGAAGATACGTCTATACCTCTACATTCATCTGTATCATTTATGTTCTATCTTGGACTCTATGATTTATATGATTATATCAGATCCATGTCATATGTATCTATTTGCCGTCATTATTAGTGCAACCTGTTGTCTATGAAATAGAAAGTTCAGAAGTAACGGGCAGCAAAGCGGGCCCCACCAAAGAACCTCCAAAGGACAAAAAGTCTGCGACCTGTTACATGCTTTGTGTATACACGCAGAGAGAAAAATAAGTTAGATCACAAACAGGAAACCATACAGTTTTCATTTGCATAAAACCCTGGCAGAGGAACCTCCCACCAATGGGCATAAGAGGGAAGGCTGTCCTGCCTACAGGCCACCTTAATTGGAATGACCCAGCTTGATGTGCCAGGGGGTGAGTTAGGGTCGTCCTCCACCAAATCTGTGGTGGAAGAACCAGGCTCTTCAAGAGTCTTTTGAGAAGTCAAGATCACCTCCTCAGAGCTTTCACCCAAATTATCATATGTCAGTCTCTTTGGTGGGCGAATAACTGTATTCTCTCTCTGCTTCTTGGCTTCAGATATGGTGGGCCTACTTTCCTTTTCCCTCTCTTCTTCTACTTCAGCTTCCTCGTCCTCAGCAAAGGGGTGAGGATCCTCAGAGTCTGCTGCCAACATAGGGGACAGGGAATCTCCCATATCTTCTGAAGGCTGCCTCTGGGGTACAAATTCCAGGGCCCCCGGCCTGAGGGTCTCAGTATTTGTCACTTTGAGGGGAGAGGGCAAAGGACTAACAAGTTCTAACATTTGAGATGGCCACAGCCAATCTATTCCCATCTCCTCATCCTCACTGTCCTCATCTTCTGCATCCAGAGGTGCTGACTGAGATCTAGTCACTGGACGAGACCTTTGTGAGGCTGCAGGTGTAGACTGAGGATCCAATGGTGGTGAAATACGGACTGCTTCTGACAAGGGCAACAGGTGATTGTGATGCCATGTCCTGTACTTCCTTCTGGTCGGATCTGATATACTGGCAGCCCTGGAAGTTGTTTACAAATCACATAAGGCTGTGACCTCCAGCGATCAGCCAGCTTGTGCTTCCCAGGGACACCCAGATTCCTCAACAGTACCCTGTCACCTGGCTGTAAATCTTGCACTCTCACCCTCAGATCAAAGTTCTTATTTCTCTGTCCTCTGGCATCTGAGGCAGCTTGGGCCTTCTCATAGGCAGTCTTTAAACTTCTCCTCAGGCGGTCCACATATCCTCTGTGAGAGGTTGCTGAGGTACAGTCCAGTGAGGTGCCAAAGGCCAGGTCGACGGGCAACTGAGCCTCCCGTCCGAACATCAACAGATAAGGAGTGTAGCCTGTGGAATCATTCGATGTGCTGTTGTATACATGCACAATGGCCGCTATGTGTTTATTCCAATGTTGCTTCTGTTCTGAGATAAGAGTTCCAAGCATATCCAAGAGAGTCCTGTAGATCCCCTTGGGGATGATACAGAGTGGTTCGCAGTTTCTTTATGCCAAGAAGATCTAGTAGTCTTTTGATGAGGCGTCCCGCAAAGTCTCTCCCTTGGTCAGAGTGGATGCGTTGGGGTAGGCCATAGTGCACGAAAAACTTTTCCACTAAGGTTTTAGCTACGGTGGATGCTTGTTGATCCTTTGTAGAAAAGGCCTGGGCATACCTAGTGAAATGATCTGTTACTAATAGAATGTTTCCCTGTCCACTCAAGTCAGGCTCCAGACACAGAAAATCAATGCACACCAACTCCATGGGTCCTTGGCTTTGAAGGTGGCCCATGGGGGCAGCTCTCTGAGGTGGAGTCTTCCTCTGAATGCATCGGATGCATGAGTGGCAGTAGCTCTCAACTTCGGCCCACATACTGGGCCAGTAGAACCGGTCTCTTACCAAGTTAAAAGTTCTGTCGGACCCTAGATGGCCATGGTTATCATGTAGAGCAGTTAACACAGTCTCTCTGTGTTTTTCAGGTCGAAGTAATTGCCATCTATCTTCGGGATCACCGGAGGGGCCGCTTCGATAGACCACTCCGTTGCGCAATTGCACCCGATCCAAACGAGCTTCCTTTGGGGTGTCAGTAAGGAGCAGATCAGGACACTGACTCTCTACAGCTTTCAACACGAAATTACAAAGAGGGTCTTTCATATGATCCTTCCTCAAATCTTTCTGGGAGAGCTTTGGCAGGCCCTCCTCTCCAACTTGGGTGAAGTTGAAATAACTCCTGGGAACTCCAGCAGCTGTGACACCAATATCTTCTGCTCTTGATCCACCTCCAGCTCGGTACTCGGCTCCCTGACAAAGGGCTCGCACACCTTCAGGTGGCAACTGGGTCCACTCTTCTGAAGAGTCTCTAGAATCATGTGGCCTTCTTGACAAGGCGTCGGCATCCATGTTTCCAATCCCCGGGCGATACTTAAGGCTGAAACTGAATTCGAACAGAGCAGCCAATCACCTGTGACCAGTGGCATCCAGCTTTGCAGTAGTGAGGATGTAGGTGAGAGGATTATTATCTGTCTTGACCATGAAGTTTGCCCCATACAAGTAATCCCTCAGCTTATCCACCACTGCACACTTGAGAGCAAGAAATTCGAGTTTGTGGGTAGAGTAGTTCTTCTCAGCAGGTGCTAAACTCTGACTTACATAGGCAACTGGTCGTAAGTGCTCACCATGTTCCTGATAGAGTTCTCCTCCAAGCCCTCCCGACAGGCATCGACGTGAAGCTCGTATGGCTTTGACGAATCTGCGTAAGCCAAGACAGGAGTAGTCGTCAGACTCCACTTCAGCTGTCGAAATGCCTCTTCACACTGATCAGTTCACTGTCCCTGAATGGACGCTTTAGGTCTCCTGGGTCCTCTGGCTAATCTGACAGGCTTTACTGGATCTAGGCCACTCTCATCTTCTTCGTTCCTCAGCAGCTCATTGAGTGCGTGAGCTATTTTAGCGAATCCCTCCACAAACTTCCTGTAGTAGGAGCAGAAACCCAGAAATGACCTAAGCTCTGTCACATTAGTAGGCCTCGGCCAAGAGGTAACAGCTTCTAGCTTCTGAGGGTCGGTAGCCACTGCTTCAGCAGACACAATGTGGCCAAGGTAGTTGACTGAGGGTTGGTAAAACTGGCATTTTTCCAGTGACAGCTTCAACCCTTCATCATGGAGTCTCTTCAGAACCTTCTCCAAGCGTTCTTCGTGCTCCTCCAAGGTCTTGCCAAAAACAACAATGTCATCTAGATACACCAACACCTCAATGAGATTCATGTCACCCACAGTCTTCTCCATTAGCCTTTGGAAGGTCGCTGAGGCGCCAGACAGGCCCTGTGGCAGGCGCCACACTTTTCCTACTCTCTCAATTGGGGCCTTCTTCTCCTGTACTAGGCGCCGGTAGGCTTGTCTCAGCATAGGGTGCACATTAGTAGTTGTGGTGTTAGTCTCTAGGACAAGAGGTGTCAACAGCTTCCTGACGAGGTCAGTATTGGTCCCGATGATTAGAGTACTCTTACTGGCCCCTGGTGGGTGGGGACAGACCACCGCCAAAGTATCAAAGGTCTCGGCCTTTCCAGGTACAGAGGGATCAAAGGTCAATTTAACTGGCAGGTAGCCATCATAGGGGAAGTTCTGAGTCCCAGTGCCCCATATCTCCAGCTCTTCTAACTTCTGCAATGGCAGGTGGTTGAGATGCCAATCATAAAAGTCTCGGTAAAGGAGGGTCACTTGAGCTCCAGTATCTAAAAGGGCCTTGGTGTAGATTGCCTCAACTTGGATGGGTACAATAGGCGAAGGTCCCTCTAGCTTGCCTGGGAACTTTGAGGAGTTCTGGGAGTTTGGTATGCATTGATTCTCTGAAGCCGGTCAGCTCGCGCCAAGGGTGACAGGACACTGGGTCATTCGGAGGCAACAACGGGGCCCTCTTAAAGGGTTTGGACCCCCACTGCGGTCTATTTGCATCTTTAACTTTGGAGCTAGCTATTGAAGATGGACACCCAGTTGGCTCCTTCACCCGGGATCCTCTGAAGTTTCCCGCAGACTTCTGGCGCTGTACTTCAGGCTTTGCTGGGCTTGGGCACACTCGTCTGTAGTGTCCCACTCTTCCACAGTTAAAGCACATTTCATTAGTCTTTGGCCTCCCACCAGAGGCAGTCGATGGAGTCGGGGGCACACTTGTTTCCGTGACACTTTCATCTGCTATCTTGGTGATTTTTGCTGCCAGCAAGGTCATCTTCTCCATTACCTGTGCCATCTGAGACTTCAGGGAGGCTATTTCAGAGTGCTGTTCCACTGCCCCCATGGACCCGACTTCAGCCAGAGGTGCAGAGGTTGGACAAACTGCTACTTGTTTTTCCTGGAACATGGCCTCTTCCTCTCTCACTACTTTGATGAGTTCTGGGTATTTTAGGGACATAACACCCGCAGAGGTCTTCAGCTGAAGCCAGACTGGGTCAGAGCGTAGGGCCCCCTTTAGAATTTGTTGTATTGGGGCCTGGTCTATGGCAGAAGGCATCATTCCCTTCTTTAGTACAATCTGGTATAGCATCTTGTTCAGCCATTTGATGTATTCAGATAGGCATTCACCTTGGTGTTGAAGGGCATATTCAAACTGATAGATCAGGTCAGCTGCCTTCTCTGTCCACCCAAACTCCTCCTGTAACATGGCCAGGTAGTCATAAGCTGTACAGGTCGTGTTGCTAAAACTCAAGTTCCGGATAGCCTCAGCAGCTGCCCCTCGCAAACTCTTACTGATTGGTTGCTTCTTTTGGGCCTCTGGCAGGTCCCACTCTTCTAGTGCTTGCATGGCCTGTTCCATTCAAACTTCATATTCTTCCTCCCCAGTGGGCACGGGCTGTGTTCCAGAGAAAATCCTCAGCTTCTGATATCCAGCCCCAGAACATAGTGGGTTGCCCTTATGGCATTTTGATACGAATTCTCCCATGGCAGTGAAAAATTCTGGACCGATGGTGGCCAGGGGTGTAGGGGAGAGGACCTCTTCCTCTGTTTCCACAGCTTGTCTGGAACTGGTAGGACCCTCTCCTTCTGTCTTAGGGTGGATTATAAACAGTTCTGTTTTATTGGCCAATTAAACATTGGTGCCTTGGAAGTGCTTGGGGACTTCTTTCTTCCATACTAACAGTGCGTAAGTGCAAGAGGCCCCGTGGTCTTTCCTGACATCAATCACCCATGCTTTCTTATCTGGGGCCACTGTCTTCACTGCCTGACTGATTTGCTCTTCAGTACAGGCCTCCCCAGGGAGATTGATTACCACACTCGTCTCCAAGCGGACGCCTTCTTCCACACCAACGGAACGCAGCAGCAGGATCCTGATCTTGATGCCTGTAGGGATGGTGACTAAGGGAGTTGATTGCAGCGTAGCGGAAATATTCTGGATGGACGAGCTCCATATGTAGCGGTACCCCCGAAGGAGCTGCTAATGAAATGTATGCAGACTTCAAAATAATACAATCAAATGGCTTAAATAACTTTAAAGTGGCCTATGCACTCAGGCATAAAGGGGATCTGATCTGACTTGACAACAGGCAGTCCGTTTCCCTCAAATCCTGAAATCACAGACCTAGGCAATGAACAGGTGAGGTAACAGACCACAAATCACTGATACCAGGAAAGTAACAATGAGAGTCCTCACAATGGAAATTTCCAAGATCTTCGCTAGCCTGATGTTGGTGCACTTGGTGTCCTGTTGAGCAGGATTAACAAATGGGTACTTGTAAGTATCCTGGTAAGGCAAAGTGGAATATAGGATGCTAGCAGTATCTTGGTAGGCAAAGTGGGACGAGTTGTCCTGTGGTTCACGTGGTTGTAGTCCGATCGCTTCTAGAACCTTTAAAGGTAACACTCCTGAGAGTAACAATGAAAGGACCATAGTCACTAAACACCAGACAATGGAGTGGACAAGTAACGGATCCAGACACTAAAGTCCTAAACTCCCTTTGCCTGACGGACAACAGTTCAGTCTAGTCTAGGGGAAATACGGACTCACGTATCCGGTGAAATTTCAATAAATTCGGTAAACTAACATAATAAAACTTCAGACGTATGTAAAGTAATCGTCGA
>BLSH010335835.1:336067-356929 GCA_018402905.1 Glandirana rugosa
CAACGACCCACACGGTCTCCCCAACCCTGTCAATAAACCCCAACTCTTCGTCTCCGGGCCCTTGTTTATGTTTAAAGTAATCGTCGAGGAAGCCTCCATGGCGATGTGTACTTAGTTGCGTCTCGTCGGTCACTGTCCAGTTGTCACCGGTCCACGGGATTCGCCGTCACGTGGGATTCGCCAGCAGATGAGACGGATCACCATCTCGGTCGGGACGGATTTGAAATACTTACCATAGAACGAAGCCCTGCAGGGGCGCCTGCACACGGCTGACACGGCCAACATCTTTTCTGGTGTTTCCTCCGGGTTAGAGGGCTCCGGCGCTGTGATTGGCCGGAGCTGTAATGACGTCACTTCCGTGCATGCGCGCGGGAGCTACCGGTCACGGCACAGGGCCCTGCTGAAACGGCACTAGCGGCCATTTATTCAGAGCGCATGCGCTGATGACATCGCCGACAGTGTACATAGTAAATATCTCCTAAACAGTTCAAGTTTAGGCAGGGCTGGCTCTACCACTAGGCAGAGTAGACGACCGCTTAGGGTGCACTGCCGCTTAGGGCACCTGGCCACTGTTGACCTGTCACTGGCTGCTCTGCGTTGATTCATGTGTAGCGGTACCTCCGAAGGAGCTGCTAATGAAATTTGTATTTGTTCCCGGGCCTCTGCTTCTCAACCCCAAATAACTGTCCCAACCCCTCTGGCACACCCAGCAACAGTGTAATTGCAATGCACAGTAAAACAGACACAAATGTAGTGAACAGGAAGTTTGTTTACTGAGAGACTTCCCACATTCAAACAAACTATATACTGAGATCCAAATGTCAAAATGGCATACTTCAAAATAATACAATCAAATGGCTTAAATGACTTTAAAGTGGCCTATGCACTCAGGCATAAAGGGGAACTGATCTGACTTGACAACAGGCAGTCTGTTTCCCTCAAATCCTGAAATCACAGACCCAGGCAGTGAACATGTGAGGTAATAGGCCACAAATCACTAAATCACTGATACCAGGGAAGTAACAATAAGAGTCCTTGCAATGGAGATATCCAAGATCTTTGACTAGCCTGGCTTTGGTGCACTTGGTGTCCCGTTGAGCAGGATTAACAAATGGGTACTTGTAAGTATCCTGGTAAGGCAAAGTGGAATATAGGATGCTAGCAGTATCTTGGTAGGCAAAGTGTAATGTAGTGACCGTTCAGTGTGGTGCGAGTGTTCCTACCAATGTGGGTACTGGTGAGGCAATGTAGCCTTACTACTGTGTCTTTATAGATGGGCAAAATGCCCGCTCACCCATCCTACGACCAAAGGATCAAGCGATAGGTTCCCCAACTGGCCCGACTGGTCCCCTTGTAACCGGATCGACCCACGTCCTCCGGAACGCCTGCGGAGGTACTCTGGGATCCCTCTCAGATAGCATGTCTGTCACCGTCCAATCCCTGGAGCTGTGGCAGGATCAGCACACCGACCTCTGGAGCTGTGGCTGGATGGTTGCCCTCTCTGATTAACAGCATCCTCTCTGGTCACATCTGTCTCCTTCTCTCCCTCATGGAGAACGCCCCAGCCTTCCAAAATGGAGTCCTTAGCCAGCCCTCTGCTTTTGCAGAGCCCTCTGGGATTTGTAGTACTGTGCCTTTAAAAGTCAATGGGGCAGCTCTCTCAGGGGAATTCATATTCCAGAGTCCTTTGCGGCTCCCAGGAATCCCTCTGGCCATGCTGCTTGTAAAAGCCTCCTTCATTGGCTGCTGTTTCCCCTTAAGCACCTAGAAGCATACCAGGGGAAACAGTGTAATCCGATCCTCCTGTGTCTATTACACAGCTTACATTGAGTTCAGTCTGCAAAACAAGGGGGGGAAATTTCACCCAGGGGCTGACAGGCACATATCTCCCTACTAAAAGAGCCTGTGTATTTACAGCGGTCTCCTGGCAAAGTTCAGAAGTAACGGGCAGCAACATACTACATACTCTGAAAACTTTGTTTCCATTTCTTCCCTGTGTTTTCCAGAAGATCTAAAACATTCCTTTAGAATTTGAAGTTGATCTGTAACTGCCTAAAGTTCCATTTCAACAGCTTCCCTCCTTTTTGTCTCATCCATGAGCGCCTGCAAAAATATCCATCCTAATAAAGATACAGCTTTCTGCTCTGATTTTGAATATCGAGACAAATCAAGATTCAGGAGACAGTGGCGGGGGTCTTCCACTTTAATTGCATCCTGATACTTGATCAATTCACGAGCCAGAGTAGACCAGTGTCTAGAATCTGCCCACTCTGGGATGGTGCTCTTTCGACTGTCTACCTCCCCCTTCACTCTTTTTATCCAGTTAACCACTTGACCACTGTGCACTTAAACCCCCTTAACAACCAGACTAATTTTCAGCTTTCAGTGCTCTCACATTTTGAATGACAATTACTCAGTCATGCAACACTGCACCCATATGAAATTTTTGTCCTTTTTTCACACAAATAGAGCTTTCTTTTGGTGGTATTTAATCACCGCTGGGTTTTTTATTTTTTGCACTATAAATGAAAAAAGACCGAAAAGTTTGTAAAAAAATGAATTTTTCTTCCTTTCTGTTATAAAATTTTGCAAATTAGTAATTTTTTTCATAAAATTTGGCCAAAATTTATACTGCTACATATCTTCGGTAAAAAAAACCTCAAATCAGTGTATAGTATTTGGTCTTTGTAAAGGTTATAGTGTCTACAAGCTATGGTGCCAATCATTCAAAATTGATCACACCTGATGTACTGACGGCCTATCTCATTTCTTGAGACCCTGACATGCCAGGAAATTACAAATACCCCCCAAATTACCCCTTTTTGGAAAGTAAACATTCCAAAGTATTTAGTAAGAGGCACGGTGAGTTTTTGAAGTTGTAATTTTTTAGCAACAATTCTTTGCAAAACAAAGATTTTTTTTTCTTTTTTTTTCCACAAAATTGTCATATTAACAGGTTATTTCTCACACACAGAATATGCATACCACAAATTACACCCCAAAATACATTCTACTACTCCTCCTCCTAAGTATGATGAAACCACATGTGTGAGACTTTTACACAGCGTGGCCACATACAGAGGCCCAACATGTAGGGAGCGCCATCAGGCGTTTTAGGGACATAAATTTCACATCTAATTTCCTGACTCTCTTGCACTTTTGAAGGTCCTGGAGCACCAGGACAATGGAAACGCCCAAAATATGACCCCATTTTGGAAAGTAAACACCCCAGGTATATTCTAGGAGGCATAATGAGTCTTTTGAACATGTCATTTTTTTCCACAAGTTTTCTGAAAATGTAGAAAGAAAATGAAAACACATTTTTTTTACACAAAGTTGTACATTTATACAATATTTCTAACACACAGCATATACATAGCAAAAGTTACACCCCAAAATATATTCTGCTACTCCTATAGTATGGCGATACCACATGTGTGAGACTTTTACACAGCCTGGCCATATACAGAGGCCTAACATGTAGAGAGCACCATCAGGTGTTCTAGGGGCTTAAATTTCATATCTAATTTGACTACCTATTACACTATTGTGAGGCACTGTAGTGACATGGATAGGCACTGTAGTGGCACAGATGGGCACTGTAGTGGCACGGATGAGCAGTGTAGTGGCATGGATGTGTCATGGATGAGAACTAAAGTGGTATGGATGATCATGAATGAGGCACAAATGAGCCATGGATGGGGATGGGTGAGCAGGGATTGGGATGGCTGAGCACAGAAGAGGATAACTGAGCATGGATTGGGATGACTGAGCACGGATGGGGATGGATGAGCATGGGTGTGAATGGATGAGCATGGATGGGATGACTGAGTATGGATGGGATGACTGAGCACGGATGGGGATGGATGAGCAGGGATGTGGATGTATGAGCATGGATGGGGATGGATGAGCATGGATGGGATGACTGAGTATAGATGGGATGACTGAGCACGGATGGGGATGGATGAGCAGGGATGTGGATGACTGAGAACAGATGGGGATGACTGAGCATGGAGGGGGATGGGTGAGCACGGATGGGATGGGTGAGCATGGATGGGGATGACTAAGCACAGATGGGGATGACTGAGCATGGATGGGAATGGGTGAGCACAGATGGGTGAGCATGAATGGGGATGACTGAGTATCTATGGGGATGGGTGAGTATGGATGGGGATGGGTGAGCAGGGATGGGTGAGCATGGATGGGAATGGGTGAGCATGGATGGGGATGACTGAGCATGGATGGGGATGACTGAGTGAGCCTGGATAGCTGGGTGAGCATGGATGGCTGGGTGAGCATGGATGGCTGGGTGGGTGAGCATGGATAGCTGGGTGAGCATGGATGGCTGGGTGGGTGAGCATGGATAGCTGTGTGAGCATGGATGGCTGGATGGGTGAGCATGAATGGCTGGGTGGGTGAGCATGAATGGCTGGCTGAGCATGGATGGCTGGGTGAACATGGATGGCTGGGTGGGTGAGCATGGATGGCTGGTGGGGTGAGGATGGCTGGGTGAGCATGGATGGATGGATGGTAGGGTGCAGCCTGGCACATAGCAGCACTGTGGGCACTTCAGATCCTCTGCCAACAGCGATGATGCATTGATCACTCCCCTCTCCTCTCACACTGCACCAATCAGTGTGGAGAGGGGTGAGAAAAGCCGGAACTTCCAACAGCTTGTTTACATCTGCAAGCAGCCATTCACCGTGATCCGTGAAGCAGTCATGAATGTTCCCGGGGGCGCGCCTGGGAGGACGTCATTGTATGTCCTCCTGGAGTTAAGCAACCGCCCTGTAGCTGTCATTTGGCTATGGGCCGGTTGTTAAGCGTTAAACATCCTCCCTCTTCTCTACGTGTACACCACACGCTGAACCGCAATATTTCCACCAAAGCAAAGCTAGCAACATATCTCCTATCACAGTACACACTAATAATACAGTTTCAAAATTGTCAGAAAGCATTACAATTCACAACAGTATTACAATGATTAATTACTGCACTTCAGACCAGCACTGAAAGGGTTAAATATCCTGCTACTCATGGCGCCATTAACGTAACAATGGGTTAAATTCCATGTTACATATTTTAATTTATTGACAGGTTCACATATTTACTCTTTCAGATTTGTGGATGAAGTACAATAATTAAAACAACACACAAGTAATATAGTAAGAGATTTACTTAGCTTCAATTAAAGATGTAGTACAGATGATAAACAAGACTTCACGTCAATTTCAGGAGAGTCCCATGGTTTCTGCTAACATCAGAAACCCCTGAAAACCTACAGTCTTTCACAGTCTGGACACAATAAGCAAATGTCCTCAGAAGAGATTCCCTCATCTTCCCCATTGCCTACTATTTTATATGTGAGAGAAAGGCACGAAAAGCTGGTTTTATCCAGTGCTAACAAAAAATTGGTCCTGAGACAATGTGACCATCTGTAATTTATGCAGGAATGGCATAGCTATTCAGTATGTATATATATATATATATGTAGGAAGGCCAGTGGGCTGGCCTGAATTTATGGGAGGAGCCCGGAGGGTATTTAAGCACCCTCACTCTCCATGCTCTTTGTCGGTTCCAGTGCACGATACCCTCCCTCCCATCCCCCTTTTTCAGGGCATTTCTCAGCACATTCATCTCCATTATTACCCATTACATATAGGGTATGCCCCCTTCTCTTGGCATACCGAACAGATGACCAAGGCACACCTCAGGTCTATTTATGTTGTAAGTCTTGTTGCGTGTTTATGTGATCCACATCTATCTTCGGTCAGAGGGTCACGACCATAAATATATATACATACACAGAAGTAATCACCTTAAAACTATCATAGTTAATAACAACTAATACCAAGTTCTTTGTAAATCAATTATAAATATAGACCCGTACTACACATACTTAATGTCACCTGTGGTTGCATGAGGCTAGAAAACTGCAGTAGGTGTTCCAAGCAGTGTGTTGTGGGACAATGAGTGGTTAACAAGCTGGGTTGCATTGAGAAGTTGAGGTTTTAATCCATCGTCAGCTGTGACCAAGGTGGGATAGGAGTAGTCATTGGGTCAGTTCCAGCATTCTGCTGAAAGAATGAAATGACATTGAAGTGGGACAGTGCTTCCGCTGTGACGTTGCACTTGCCTGGAATATACGTGCAGTGAACATTAACTTGATGCTGCAGGGACGACTGCACTAGCCTGCGTAGCAAAGACCCGATGGGGAGTGACTTGAACCTATCTTTGTTTATAATTTTGGCTGTAGCCTGGTTGTCTGTGATGAAGACCACCATTTGTCCTGTCTAGGTATGGCGCCAGACCTGAGGTGCTGCCACAATGGGATGGAGTTAAAGGGGGAATGAAACCGGGGATCCGAATGCTTTCTGGTGGCCATTTCCCTGCAAACCAGTGATGGCCAAAAATTACCGTGAAACCTGTGGAGGCTGCGGCATCCGTAACTACCTAAAGTGATAAAGCTGATGCTAACGGTACAAAGATGGATATGCTGTTTCCATTTTGCAAGGAGTTTGTCCCACATTGTCAAATGTGATATGCTGCTGGGTTCAGCCTGAGAACTTGATCGAGGTCTTGTACTAAGAGAGGAAAACCAAGAGGCGTGCAATGAAGAAGCACCCCTGAGGGATATCCCTCACGGCAAAATTAAGCATCTCTAATAGGGATCGTGGGGGAGGCTGCTCTGCGGGACTCGTGATGCCACTGGAGTTTGTGGGGCCTGTGGATGTGTAATGAGTGGTGACAGTGAGCTTGTGGCAGGGACCTCATGGGGGAGATTGTGCTGCGGAAGCTTGTGATGCCTGTGGATGTGTAATGAGTTGAGTGCGTAGTCCGTGTGGTGACTGAGAGCTAGTGCGGGGCCACGTGTGGGTGGTTTGATTCGCAGAGGCGTCCAATTTGTTTTTTTTTTGTTCAATAATTCTACTGAGAGTTTTTCCAAAATAACAGAGGTTTGTAGCAGTATCTGGTCAACAATACAAAGGCATGAGAACATCACTATGAACAGAAATAAAGAGCACGTCTAATAATGGTACAATAAATCGTTGTCATTCCCAGTGATACAAGGGTCTACATGCATATAGGAGGACTTCATCGTCTGTTTTAGAGTAATAGGGAACTTGATGAGTGGACTTTTGGAGAGTTGGGTTCCCATCTACGACACCCCTTTAGGATCATTACTGTGTCGCAATGGGGACAACTCCACCTAGGGGCATTTGTCCAAAAAAGTTTTATTTAAAAGAAATACAGGTAAAGTCGTATTTTACAACAGACATTGCACGAGTATACTGGCTTATGGAATGTGAGTCCTAATATATTAGAGATATTATAGGCTAGGACTGGACAGTGACTGGTTGTCCAGGTCCCTGTCGCTAGCCATCCCTCCATGTTAGCGCATACTATGGCTAATTATATCCAAAAGACTCTTTTCTTGCTTACTCTCTTGTGAAGGAATTACCTGAGGGGAGAGATGCTAACGATAGCGAACATGGGATGCAGTGGTGAGGGGACCTCTGGCCCAGGGCAAGGGGGAGTGGAAATACACAACAGGGTGGGGGGGAGAAGGGGAGGGAGAAAAGAGTTAAGGTATAGGCTAAACAGGGAGATGGGAGGTCAATTTTTTTTTGCAGGTTTCTTAGTGTTTTTTGGAGGTTTTTTCTTTTTTTACGGAGATTGGAATGTGCTTGCTTGAAGTTATGCTGAGATATGTGTGTAGTGCCCCCATAATGATACGTGCGTTTTGTAGTGAGTTTTTGCTAGGAAAAGCAAAATTTAGTCAGGCCTGACTGTAGGTGCAGGCCTGAATGTTCTGATCTGAGCTGGGAGTGGCTCAGGGAGTGGCTGGAGACAGAAGGAAGGAACACCCCTTGGAAGTTTCCTCCCCCTTGAGCAGAGAAGGTTCTGGAGAGGGGGATGGGTGAGGAGGTGTCACTTTCTGATGTATGACAAGGAACCCTGACCAATCTACAGTCTGGATTGGCATGGGCAGGCCTCCTTAAATACAGCAGTCTACCAGCAGTGGGGAGGAGAAGTCGAGTGGAAGTGTGGAAGGTGTATAAGAGGTGCTGTGGAGGCCTCTATCCGGGAGGGAGCCCCCAGTCTGGAGGGTGACCTTGAGGCCTGGAGACTCGGTGCAGCCAGGAGTGGAGTTGATTCCTGGAGTGGCACAAGGGAGTAGGAGAACAGCAGAGGTGCTACTGAGAACACTTTAAAGTATTCACGGGAGTCGGTGAGTGACAGACCCTGGGAGCTGGGAGAGAAAAGCTGCAGCAGGCTGGAAGAGTAATAGTGGACAGTCTGTGGAAGCCTTGGGAGCCAGTAAGGGGAAGGAGTGCCATTGTGAAAGAAGCAGGTCGGTGGGACCTGGAAGAGGGATGGGCTGGGAGTTGTAGTCCATCAAAGGCCCGGCTAGCACCAACGTACTAAGCTACACTTGAGGGGTCCAAGATTCTGGCCTGTAACGGGTGGTCCGGAGGCCCCGCTGACGGTTTGCAGGCCTCACCATGTGCTAGCTGCGGTGAAAAAAAGGAGTTATGTGGGCCTGATAAATTTCCCTTCAGGTCAGGAACTAAGTGATGTGCTGGAGAGAAGTAAAGGAGCAATAGTCTGCAGAAGAGATGTGCTGGAGGAAGTAGAGTGTATATACGGTTGTGTATATAGGAGGTCCTGTAACCAATTCTTTGGTTATCCCACAGTCTCCCTTTTTCCCCATCCAAGTTAAATCCCCTAAATAAAACAAACAAAAACAAGAGCTGGCCTGTTCAGGGACTTCGGATGCGTGAGATATGGTGGGATTGAGGGCAACTGTAAGGTGAACCACAATTACCAGCCATGCCCACGGGAGCACATGGCTACACGTGCTTGCAACGATTGCAAGAAGTTATGCTGTATGCGTACTTGCAATGATTGCAAGATAGAAGTGTCACTGAAGATGCATTTGCAGTGACTGTAATAAGTTGTCTTCCAGTATCAGTATTTGCAATGATTTCAAGATGTAGGGCAGTTGGAGACGTGCTTGCAACGATTGCAAGAGTCTCTGCAGTTTTTAGAGGCATGCTTGCGACAATTGCAAGAAAAGAACCTACTGATAGGTGAAAAGAGAAGAGGATAGCAGACAACTGAATGTGTACGACCAAATGTGATTTTAACTGGTAGAAGCTGTGTTTGAGAGTGTGAGAAATTAATCCTATATGAATCGGTGTGTGCAGTACATCCAATACGAATCATTTGCCGCCGATGCGACTAGATTTGAATCGGGCTGAGATGAGTGTACAAAATGGATCCAATACGAATCGGATGTAGGCTAGGACATGAACCGATACAAATCGGTGTGTGTAATGCATCCAATACGAACTGTTGTGCCGCCGACGTGACTAGATTCGGGCTGAGATGAGTATGAAAAATGGATTCGATATGAATTGGATGTAGGGTAGGACAGAACCAATACAAATCGGTAAGTAGGGTAAACTACATTAACAGAGTAAATGACATGAACCAATATGAATCGGTAGGTGGGGTAAATGATTTTTTTTTTTGTTCAATACGTTTTTATTGAGATAGTTTTCAATAGATAAACAGAAAAACATTTGGCATAATATGTATACAAAAGAAAAATGAACCCAACAAGGGAAGGAGAATATTAAGAGAAAAGAACACCTTTCTTCCAACATTGCTTGAGAATAACTCCTACTACGGGAAGAGGGGACCACTTCTGACCATCCGCATGTGGGGCCAGCAGTCTCATCCCGAGGAGGGCATAACATAAGAATATCTATTCTAAGAAAAGGTAGTACATAAATACCTCTGGTCCAATTCTCATATGTTATACAATGCCAACAAAATAATAGTCGGTGCAGAAGGTATCAAGTAGATGAAGCTTAGGTAGACGAAGTGGGAAGAAAAGAAATATAAAGACAGTGAAAGGGGGAAAAGAAGAGTAGTGAGTGTTGCCTGCCTCCGAGCTCTCTCCAGAAATTGAACCTATTTACTTGGACATAATCTCTGCATATTTAGCCGAGTATTTAAAGACGAACCAGCAGGACCATATTTTTTTAGATAATTTGGACTTTCCATGGAGCTCATATGTGAGGTCTTCCATACGATAGACTTGATCAACCACCTGTAGCCATTGTTTGACTGTCGGGACTATGGGTTGCTTGCAAAACTTGGGGATCAAATATTTAGCTGCATTAAAGCAGAGTTCCACTCATTTTTTTGTTTATTAAAAGTCAGCAGCTACGAAAAGTGTAGCTGCTGACTTTTAATAAACATTAACTTACCTGTCTCCCGGTCCAGCGATGGCTGCGCCCGAAGCCTCGCTCGTCTCCCCCCTACTCCCGACGGCCGCTCCATTCCAAGTGTGGGCACCCGGCCCGGCTTCACGGCCGGGCACCCACTGCGCATGCGCGAGTCGCGCTGCGCATTCTTAGTGGCCAGGCAATCTTCTGGGACCTGTGACGTGTCCCAGAAGATTGCCAGGAGGGAGGGGCCGCCTAGGAGGAGAGGAGGAGTCGCCTAGGCGGCCCAGAGGCGGAAGGTAGAAGAGGGACAGGAAGTCCCTCTGAAACCTGGGGACACACTCCCCCCCAAAAAAAATTACATGCCAAATGTGGCATGTAAGGGGGTGAGGAGTGCTTAAAGCGGAAGTTCCATTTTTGGGTGGAACTCTGCTTTAAGTAGATGAGGGGTAATTGTCTTCTTATATCGTCCCGCTGGTTTATCTGTACAATGAAACAACATTGTCCAGGGGTCATGGGGTTAGGGTGAGCCTTGGATGACCTCAATCCATTTTGCTATGTCCGACCAGAATGGGCGGATATATCGGCACGACCACCAAATATGGGCATGAGTGGCCCTGTCGCCACACCCCCTCTAGCAGAGGGTGGAGACCTCTGAGAAAAATCTGTTAATGGTCACCGGTGTGTAATGCCACCTTGTCAAAAGTTTGTAACTGGTTTCTTTCACTTTTGAAGAAATGGAGGTTATGTGAGCCATCTGCAGAACCCCCAAACGTTGTTTATCTGTTAAAGGTAATTGTAGGTCCATTTCCCAGTTCAGGAGGAATGTGGGCCATGTAGATTTATATTGGGCAAGTATGGCTTGATAACCCAAGGAGATGATTCTCTGGGGGGGTTGAGAGCAAGCGTATAAGGATTCAACAGGATTAAGCTCCGACATAGACCTAAGAGGTTTGGGAAGAGTCTTAATAAATTGAGCCAGCTGATGGTACTTCCATTTTTCCATGGTTGAGGTGGTTGTAGATGATTGCATAGAGGAAAGAGGTAAAATACCCGTGGACGAAGTTACTTGATGTAGAAGCGTTTGTGGCTGAGATGACCAAGAACAAAATTGTGTATTATTGTCTCCAGGTGGGAATAAGGCATGACCCGTTATGGGCATCAGGGGAGAGTTGTGTTGCCATTTAAAAGACTTACAAAGTGCATCCCAAATATCCAAAGAGGATCTGGATAAAGGTGAGGTGAGCTCCGACAGGAGGCGATGCGATCTGGGTATCCACATTTGGGTGTACAAGTCTCTCTTGCCAAGTTTGCATTCCAGTGCGACCCATAGCTTGTGATCCTTGTGATGTTTCCAGTCTGATAATCTAGCTAAAATTACTGCTTGAAAATATGCCTTTATATTGGGTAGAGCCAACCCTCCTAAACGTTTGGGTTTATACAAACATTATCTAGCAATACGTGGCCGCTTACGATTCCAGATAAATTTGGTTATCAATGTGGTTACCGTGGGGGTATTGCAAAGAGTATCATTTGAAACAGAAAGAGCAGTCTGGGCAGTATGTTCATTTTTACCACACTAACCAGAAATGTGCTAAGTGGTTCCAGTTATGTAGATCTTTACGAATGGAATTCAATAAGGGAATATAATTAGCCCTAAATAAATGTGACGGGTTTGGGGTAAGAGAGATACCTAAATATTTAAGTGTACTAGGCTGCCATGGGAATGGGAAGGATAATTTCAGAGTTGAAGCTATTTTATGTGGAATGGAGAGGTTCAAAATTTCGGATTTGGCCGGATTCATTTTAAAATTGGAAAGAGATCCGAATAGAGAGAAGGCTTTCATAAGGTTAGGAATAGTGATTGTTGGTTGTTGGACATAAAATAAGATATCATCAGCATAAGCCGCATATTTATGCTCACGAGAGCCTATTGTAATCCCATGAATATCAGATGTTTGTCTAATGATCGCCAAAAAGGGTTCAAGAGATAGGGCGAACAAGATAGGTGAGAGGGGGCACCCTTGACGTGTACCGTTATATAACGTGAAAGGGTCGCTAAGGATGCCATTAATTCTGAGTTGCGCCATAGGGTAATTATAGATAGCAGCTATCATGTGGTGTAATTTAGGGCCCATACCAAAAGCAGATAGTGTTGCCTGTAAGTAGTCCCAGCCCACCCTGTCAAATGCTTTTTCCGCATCAGTTGAGAGTAGTAAGGTGGGCTGGGACAGCGACCTTACGTGGGAGATAAGAGAAATTGTTCTCAGAGAGTTATCGCGGGCTTCTCTACCTGGAATAAAACCACACTGGTCATGAGAAACTAATTGGGGAAGGTAGGGGAGAAGTCTATTGTCTATTACTTTAGTGTATAACTTTGCATCTATATTCAAGAGCGAGATGGGACGGTAGCTACTGCAGAGACTGGGGTCCTTACCTGGCTTAGGCAGGATTGTAATATGTGCGTGTAATGTTTCAGGACGGAAACCGCCACCTCCAGCAATTAGCTGTGCTTACCTCCCGAGATGAGGCAGTAAAATGTTTGAGAAAGAATGGTAATACATTACCGTCAGACCATCTGGGCCCGGGGCCTTACCATTGGCCATTGTCTTAAGAGCTTGCGAAGGTGGCGTAAATGATACGAACAGGGTATCTTGACATGAACCGATACGAATCAGTTGGAGGGTATGCATCATGAGCCGATGCAAATCGGTTATAGGGTATGGTATGATCCAATGCGAATCGGTAGGTGGGGAAATGGTACGAACAGAGTAAATGACTTGAACCGATGCGAATCAGTGTGCATAAAGCATCCGATACAAACCGTTGTGCCGCCGACACGACTAGGCTGGAATCAAACTGTAGTAAGTATGCAATGGTTTTGATATGAATCGGTTGTAGGATTAATCATATTGCCGGTGCGAATTGGTTGCAGTGTGCATGAAATTAATCCGATACGAATCGGCTACAGAGTAATGCAATGGATCCGAAACAGCTGTAGAGTGTGCTGTTTTTTTTTATTTTTTTTATATATACGTTCAACCTAATGCAGGATTAAACAACCTGAACTCAACTGACCTAAGGGAGAAACGACAGACAAGAGAAGAGACGTGAGTGACCGCACTGTGTGTCACTGGAGACAACGAGTGGTGGGATTGTGTGCCACTGCAGACATGCTTGCAACGATTGCAAGAATGTAGTCTCGGCAGGGAGGCGAAAACAAAGACAAATCGTGCCGACTCAGATCGGAGTTTATGAAGCTGGAGTATCGTGTGTGTTTGAGTGGGTGCAACCGTATGAATGGTCTAAGTAACGCCGGCTGCTTGTGGCAGGAGCCCCGCGAAGGAGACCGAACTGCAGGAAGGTTGTGAAGTGTGTGACAACTGGAATACTTACGCTGTGCCGAGGATACAAAACATTGCCGATGCGATCAGGATTCGACTCAGGCTGTCGTAGAGTGTAAGGGGGCCACCCCTCCTTCAAAACTGAACACATGCCAACCACCCAACTCCCAAGGATAATCAAAGTTCAGACAAGGCACCAGGTGGGTCTAATTACCACCTCAATCAGCCACAGAACCCATGCAAACAATACATGCTAATCTCCAAATGGATGAGGCGGCAGCCCCATAGACAGTGAATCCTATGAGCAACGTAGTTGAGTGATATCAAACAATGACCGACAGTGTCTCAGATGCTTGGATCTACGAACGAATCGTATGCTGTGGATGGGATGACAAACGAGGCAGAGGGAACCTACAAATCTACTGCGCCTGTGCCGAATGATGTCAGGACAAGGGCGACAACAACTAAGAGGCAGCAAAGTACGAAAGAGATGCCGGATAAGAAATATAATGAATTGTAACATTGCGTATAAAACGAAAAGGTTTGAATCCTACCTGCAACAGCGAGCGAGAACTGCCGACAAAGAAACTGACAAGCCGCAACACACTGGTGTTCGAATGCACAGACTCACAAACGTGAAGTAAGCTGAGAAGAGCCGGCCTAGTGATATGTGGTATCGTGCATCGGAGACGACAAATACCACAGGTAAGTGGCCTGCTTAAATACCCTCCGGGTTCCTCCCATAAATTCAGGCCACCATACTGGCCTTTTTATAGATACAGTATCTCACAAAAGTGAGTACACCCCTCACATTTTTGTAAATATTTTATTCTACCTTTTCATGTGACAACACTGAAGAAATAACACTTTGCTACAATGTAAAGTAGTGAGTGTACAGCTTGTATAACAGTGTAAATTTGCTGTCCCCTCAAAATAACTCAACACAAAGCCATTAATGTCTAAACCGCTGGCAACAAAAGTGAGTATACCCCTAAGTGAAAATGTCCAAATTGGGCCCAATTACCCATTTTCCCTCCCCAATGTCATGTGACTCGTTAGTGTTACACGGTCTCAGGTGTGAATGGGGAGCAAGTGTGCTAACTTTGGTGTTATGGCTCTCACTCTCTCATACTGGTCACTGGAAGTTCAACATGGCACCTCAAGGCAAACAACTCTCTAAGGATCTGAAAAAAAGAATTGTTGCTCTACATAAAGATGGCCTAGGCTATAAAAAGATTGCCAAGACCCTGAAATTGAGCTGCAGCATGGTGGCCAAGACCATACAGCAGTTTAATTGGACAGGTTCCACTCAGAACAAGAAGAAAGCAGAAAAGACAAGCGGCGCCCCACTAAGTGTAGTAGAAGGTTAAAAACAACCAATTTATTAAAATTGCACTTACAAGAGGGAAGTGTATATCAGGCATATAAAGAGTCCAACGTGTCCCGATCTGAATGGTCCGTGTGCTAGGGGTCTTGCCTGCACATGTGTCTGGTCACTCCGGTGGGTTCCGAGGCTCCAGGCAGGTGGGTGAGGAAGATAGCCAGGCATGTCAAACCAATGGGAGATTGGAGAAGGGTAGGAAGGCTGTTCCAGGCGCGCGTTCGGAGCAATCCGTGCTCCTTCGTCAGGCCTCTGACTATCTCCTATCTCTCCACTCAGAACAAGCCTCGCCATGGTCGACCAAAGAAGTTGATAGTACATGCTCAGCGTCATATCCAGAGGTTGTCTTTGGGAGATAGACGTATGAGTGCTGCCAGCATTGCTGCACAGGTTGAAAGGATTGGGGGTTAGCCTGTCAGTGCTCAAACCATACGCCGAACACTGCATCAACTTGGTCTGCATGGCTGTCGTCCCAGAAGGAAGCCTCTTCTAAAGATGATGCACAAGAAAGCCCGCAAACAGATTGCTGAAGACAAGCAGACTAAGGACATGGATTACTGGAACCATGTCCTGTGGTCTGATGAGACCAAGATAAACTTATTTGGTTCAGATGGTGTCGCAGCAACCAGGTGAGGAGTACAAAGACAAGTGTGTGTTGCCTACAGTCAAGCATGGTGGTGGAAGTGTCATGGTCTGGGGCTGCATGAGTGCTGCCGGCACTGGGGAGCTACAGTTCATTGAGGAAACCATGAATGCCAACATGTACTGCGACATACTGAAGCAGACCCTGATTCCAACATGATAATGACCCCAAACACACCTCCAAGATGACCACTGCCTTGCTAAAGAAGCAGAGGGTAAAGGTGATGGACTGGCCGAGCAAGTCTGCAGACCTAAACCCTATTGAGCATCTGTGGGGCATCCTCAAACGGAAGGTGGAAGAGCGCAAGGTCTCTAACATCCACCAGCTCCGTGATGTTGTCATGGAGGAGTGGAAGAGGACTTCAGTGGCAAACTGTGAAACTCTGGTGAACTCCATGCCCAAGGGGGTTAAGGTAGTGATGGAAAATAATGGTGGCCACATAAAATATTAACACTTTGGCCCCAATTTAGATATTTTCACTTAAGGGTGTACTCACTTTTGTTGCCAGCGGTTTAGACATTAATGGCTGTGTGTTGAGTTATTTTGAGGGGACAGCAAATTTACACTGTTACACAAGCTGTGCACTCACTACTTTACATTGTAGCAAAGTCTCATTTTTTCAGTGTTGTCACATGAAAAGATATAATAAAATATTTACAAAAATATGAGGGGTGTACTCACATTTGTGAGATACTGTATATATGCCTTTTTCACTATATATTTTTCACTATTTATTATCATTTGCATATAAGTGGATGCTACACTGTATTTTGGACTTGGCACTTTATATTTTGGGATGGAAGATATTCAGATAATATTTTTTTAGTCACATGGATCTATTATTCATGCATTTGAAAAAAGATTTGTATGCTGTGTATATGGTTTAGTTTTGTTTGATTGTGCTGAGTTGTATTTAATTTCATTGCATAATAATATATTAGTAAATTAATAATGTGCAAAGAGACTCAAGGAGTGCGCTGAGTAGTAGAGGGATAGAAATGGGTGTTGTCAGCACAGAGATAGTATTGAAAGCTGAGGGAAACTATTAACTGACCCAGAGTCGAGGTGTAGAAAGATAATAAAAGGGGGTTGAGGACAAATCCTAGGGGGATGCTTTTGGGAAGAAGAGGAGATGAGGAATTTTAGAAGACACAGAACATAAGCCTAGAAAGGTAGGAGAGAACCAGGAAAGAGAAGGGCCAATGGGGTCAAGTTTTTCAAGGAGGATTGGGCGATATCAAAACCAACAGAAAGGTCTAATAGTTTAAATACTGAGTAGTAGCCATTTGCTTTAGCAGTGACTGAATTAAGTCTTTAGTGAGTTGTGGGGGGGGGGGGTTCTGTGGAGTGCTGTGGGTGACATCCAGACTGTAGAGGTCAAGAAGGTTGTTATTCATAAGGTGGTATCTCATGTGGTTGTAAAATGGGAGTTCTAGCAGTTTGGAAGTAAACAGGAG
Organism: Glandirana rugosa; assembly: GCA_018402905.1. NCBI lineage: Eukaryota > Metazoa > Chordata > Amphibia > Anura > Ranidae > Glandirana > Glandirana rugosa. The sequence continues at coordinate 353,134 of BLSH010335835.1, forward strand.
CAAGAAGATGGGCCTTAAGTTGTTCAGACTGGTGGGAGCAGCCAGTTAATGTTTTAAAGGGGAGGGTAAGAGGCAAATTGGGAGTGAGAAATTGAAGATGTGAGTTAGAGAGCATATATAGAGCAAGAATGTAACTGGAGTAGTTGTGAGTGTATGAGGTCCAGGGTGGAGGTGGTTAGGTGGGCATCAGAAAAAAAGGTTAGCAACCATCTATGTGGTAGCAGGGTGAGAGAGTAAAAGAGTAAAGTACTGAATGCAATGGTAGGCATGGTATGATAAGTGGTTGAGATACCTTGACCATAGTGATTTCAAGACAAATTTCATCTATCCTTTTTTTTTTAAATAATTGAAAATGTTCTTGGCAGTGAATTAGTTGGTGAGAAGAGTCAGTTGGGGACTTAGCTAAGAGTTAAGGGTGTAAGAGTTGACAAGGATTGGATTAGATCAGTGGTTCTCAACTCCTGTCCTCAGGACCCACCAACAGGCCAGATTTTAAGTATTACTTTGGGGAGATGCAGACTAGAATACTGCAATCACTGAGCAGCAAATGATATCACCTGTGATGTATTTCAGTTATCCTGCAAACCTGGCCTGTTAGTGGGTCCCGAGGACCGGAGTTGAGAACCACTGGATTAGAAGATGTCAATGAGAGTGATGACATAGGTCTGTTTGACAGCATTATGGCAGGAAATGTTTAGGAGGGCAGATTTATTCAAGGTGAAGCCTTGGAGGGTTTAATTTTATGCCACAGATGTTTGAAAGCATGACTATGTCTTTTGAGACATATTGTGTCATTTGTCAAGGTTGTATCAGATGGGGCCTAACTCTATGTGTAGTGAAGAGTAAATGTGTCCAGGGAGGATGAGCGTGAGCTGTTGTAGACAGAATTGGTCAAGTCAGGTCAGGACTGGAGTGTTCAGGACAGAGAAGAGAGTTTGCTGTAGAAGTAGTCTTTTGCAGTATAGAGAAGAAAAGGGTTAAAGTCGTGAAGGTTGCTATATGTACACTGTTTTCTGGTTGGAAGGATAGGGGTTTGAAAACAGAGGAAAATTATACTGATAATGTTGTGATCGGATAGAGGAAAAGGGGTGTTGGAGAGGTTGCAAGGAGTGCAGAGGTGGGAGAATACAGGGCCAGGGGTGTTGTCATCAGAGTGATTTGAAGTGTGTGTCCATTGCATTAAGAAAAAGGATGAAGACGAATTAAGGAGTTAACAGATTGTTGAGGTGTTAACATTACCAGGGGTATTAAAATAGTCACCAAGAATGATGGTACAGGATGTGGTAGGGTAGATCTTAAGAATAATAAAGAAAAGGTAGGGTAGCCAAGCAAAGAAGCTGTCAAGAAAGCATGAACTGCTCCAGGAGGCCAATAAATCACAGCAATCTGGGAAAGGGCAGAGAAGGATAAAGGTGAAAGATGAACTTGAAACATGCTTTGTGGGGATAGAAGGATTCCAGCTCCCCCTGCCTTTTGTCCACTTAGTCCAGTGGAGGCCACCATGGGAGGGGACTTCTGGAGAGGCAGAGCTAGATTCCTAATTTAGGAGTCTGCAAGATGTCAGCTAAGATGTTAGTTTTCAACAGGACAGTAGTTAATATCAGTTTCAGTAAGGCAGCAAGGTTTAAAATCAAATCCTTGAAAAGGAACAGAGAAGAGATGATAAGAGGCTGAATGCATAATACAATTGCCATGAAAAACAGCACAAATGCTTGTGCAGAAATAATACTTAGGCAGAAATCATATTTGGCTGTGCCATGCCCCTGGCTGTGGCACCATTGCTTATTCCAACCCCTCTAACTAAAATTATGCTGAACAGCTTGGAAGGAATTGGGAAAAACTGGATCCAGTGTCAGGATCAACAAGTAACAAAACTATGTTACAGGGAGGACTACGAAAAACAAAAACTGTTATGTTAAGGTTGGTGAAAGACTTTATCATATGTGTAATTTTTGGTGTGGGGGGGGGGTGCCAGTCCTCCCTGTCAGAACACAATAGCACAGCAGGGGAGAGTGCTGTACTAATATTGCATAGTTAATACAGTGGCTCCTACTGAGCTGTCAGTTTTTTTTCGTTCAGCCCTGCTCGGTTGATCGAAAAACTAGTAGTGTGTACCAGGCTTAAGATATTATTTGATGCATTGGTGGTCTCATTGCCAAAAGGGGTACATTCATCCCTGCAGCATGGCTGTGTTTACTTCATGCACTTAGTCCACTTTCACACTGGGGCGGTAGGGGTAAAGCGCTGCTAGTTTTAGCGGCACACCTTACCACTGTTATAGCCACATGTTTACGCCTCTATTTGGACAGTAGCGGGCACTTTTAACCCCTCTGAAGGGGTTAAAAAGGGGTTAAAAGTGCCAGTGCGCGGTGCTTCCGAAGCGGTGTTCAGGTGGTGAAGAAGCAGTGTATACGCCGCTCCCGCACCGCCCCAAATATGCTGCTTGCAGGACTTCTTTTCTGTCACTCAAGCTTTCACACTGGGGACACATGAGAGGCAGATTTCAGGTGCTTTACAGGTGCCTCAGTGTAAAAGTGGCCTTAGTCAGATGCAAAGGAAAATACAATTTTTTTTTTCTTTGTGCATCGATTTGGTGCTCAAAATACACAGACGTTCACTCAGCACATGGAAAAATGCACTCCTTTATTAAATTGCCCCCACTGACAACTTTTCTCAGAACACACTGTATGTAAAATACACTTATCTAAATTTCTGCCTTTATTTAATCATTTATCTTGTACCTTTCACTATTTTACATGCCCTAGCCCTAGACTGTTAGTCTGATTGCTCTTCTTGGGATTCAGATCAAGATTCCACGGGGAAACTATAGTCTTTCTTGGGTATATTTGTTGAATCTTGCTTATATTTGTTGAGGATTCTTGATAACAGTATTATTTAAAATCTTACCATTCAGACTAGAGTTAGCTCAAATTTGCTGCAATTGTAGGACAAAACTGACATCTAGTGGTTATTTGCAAATATAACCAGTCTCATAGCGATTTGGATCCAGCAAGGGTTTCTTTGGGCTCCTTCACACGTGCAGTGCCCTCTGACAGGGCTGCTGACAGAAATCGTGGGGCCCCATACAGACTATTTGACAGGGCACCCCCTAGAAAGTATTAAGGGTATATTTTCCTGAAAATACAATAAAACTATTAGCAGACACAAATACAACATAACTCACAGAATTCCTGCTAAATCTAAAAGATAAAAGTGAGTTAATAAATAAAAATGAAGATGAGATTTAAAAAAAATACAGGCTCTGGGATCAGACGGACAGAGGGAGAGAAAAAAAGTTAAGCTCCATGCACACCGGGTTAAAAAAAACTTCAGTTCAATTTGCAGAAAAAAACGCTCATATACAGTTGTGTTCAAAATTATTCAACCCCCAATGCTGTAAATGGTTTTAGGGAATTTAGTGTACATTTGTAATTGTATTCTGAATGAAATCCTACAAGGACTTCTGTAACCCCCAACTTATTAAAACTTGTGTTGACATATACTCGCAAAAAAAGACGTTTAACTTGACTTCAAAAAAAATTGGGCCACACGTACCTCGAATTGAAAAAAAGAGAGGGAGACAGGCAGACTAGGGTCTCGGACATAAAAAAAATTTAGAGTAGAAGTAAAAATAAATAATTGAGTGAAAATAGAAAATCTAAATCGTCCTTAAGACACTCAATACAACATAAACACAGACGATTATCAAAATAACATAAAAGTCCTTTTATATGGGAATTATGAAAGATCCCCCACGGGACAGTTTATCAGACATACCCCGGGGTGCTAAAGACAG